>LPNX010546147.1:195551-217731 GCA_001517045.1 Pseudotsuga menziesii | reverse complement strand
GTTCCTGTTATGTTCTTTAGGAACATAGATGACTGTACTTGACAGCCTTCCTATGAGAGGGTTCTCTTGAGTAGTGAACTCAAAGTGCTTTGAGTATGAGACTTTGTGGATATGTTTATTGTATTTACAGGTATTCACATGTTATCATTGGTTGATAGGACTGTTTATATTTGCTGATTGCACAGGTAGGACTGTTTTAAATACTATTGCTGTACTTGTACAGTTTATTGGCTGATATTTGAAGATGTAAAAAGTTCCTTTGATTCAAATGAATACCAAGGAATGTTCTTTTTTCGACTGAAAAAAAATGTGCACACATTGGATGCTCTTTTTATTTAAAAAGTACGTATAATTCTTGTTCCACATGAAAGTAACCTAGATGGATATTAGCCTAACGAAAGCTATTTGAATAAGAAAGTGTACACATTCTTGAAGCGCACATGTTCCTAAAACCAATGGGTGCATGTTACCTTTGTAATGAAAAAATGAAATAGAGAAGTAACTTTATTAGCTACCTTTTTTTCATTTTCAATTTTCAACCACATTTTCCTTGAGTATATAACCTATGATATTAATTATGGAGATCATCATTTTGTGTGAGGTTATGTTTTTTTTGAATCTATGTTTTTCTAATGGTTACTTTGATGGGGCAGCTGCAAATAGTATAGTATGGGTGGAGTGCGTTTCGAATTTCCACCAAACCTATAGATACAAAAGTTGACTTTTTTTAATAGGTTATTCACATGAAATCGTTACGTTCAACTTTTCCACGGAAAACATGCATTCTCCATTAAATTTCTTTTAAAATTGTGAAATAAAATTTTGAGCAAAAATATAAATACAATAGTGGATCTTTTTCTAAACTATTCACCATAAAATATTTACCTACAATTTTCAATTTCCACCGAAAACATGCATTTTCTATTAAATTTGACTTTGACTAAATAAATTAACTTGTGATTGAACTATTTGTTTTCCTTGAAAACCCGCATAATTAACGACCATATAATTTTTTTCAAATTTCTTCCCCCATTGAAAGGAGTGGACTTTAAATCCAGAAAAATAATAAACACAAAATTAACACAATTCTCTACAAATCAGGTCACTATTTTAATAATAACATGTCAGTTTTGTAACGTGAAAATAACATTTTGCTTTGTCAAACATAAGTAGAATAATAATCGAGGTTCATATTTTCATGTGTCTTAAGTTAACACGTGCCTTTTTTACATCAAAAGTCTATATATATTATAAATTCAATATTTCCACGAAAGCCTAAATGCGTAGTGTTTTCTTGGATTTACAACAGTGTACTCTCAAGTTTCAACCTATTACAATCTTCAACCTAGTAGAACTTGATGTGTCGAAGAGACTCCTCCCCGAGATTGACATTGTGTGCAACAACACGGTCTTCACCCAAAGATTGGACTACCTGAACATGTCTTTCAGGTGTAGCTATTGTCATGAAACGGGACATCTGAGAAATAAGTGTCTTTCTTTACTTCTGGGATATCCTTTAAACCTTGGATACTTTGATCTGGAGTTGTCACCTGCCTCGCCTGTGGTTGCCTCGCCATTGGGCTCTGAGCTTTCACCTAGCTCTCCAGTGGAGGTCTCTCCACCTGTTGACTCCTCGGGCACACCTACCCCTGTCGGTCCCTATGACTCTTCTTCACCTGCTTCCTTTGGTGACCTTACTAAGGGGGAACTTCAGTATATACAGGACATTGAGAGTATAGCCCTCGCTACTTCTAATGCTTCTCCCTCTTTGGCTAAAGCCATTCCTTCCACTTCACCTCCCATTACTGACACTGCTCACAACACTTCTTCTCTTGAGAGTACACCTACCTTTACTTTGGCAGACTTCCCTCCACTCCAAAGGAACTCTCCTCCCATTATGTTTGATACCCTGCACAGTCCAACTTCCACTCCTTCTTTCTCTGACCCTTCCCTACTTAAATCCTTAGCTATCTATTCGGATAAATCACCAATCTCACTTTCCACTCGCCCCCTGGACTCCATTAGGTTTGAGAATGTTACCAACAGAAAATCCAGGAAGAATAAATCTTCCTCTATCCCATCTGATGAGATTGGACTCTCGGGTCTCTACACTCCCCTCTCAGCTAGGATCAAAGCGACGGCTAGATCTCAAAACTCACCATAGGCACTTAGAGCATAGTCCCCTGTTGAACGGGTCAACCCATGAGGATTATCTCTATGAACATTCGTGGGTTTGGAGGGCTTACCAAGCAAAAAGCTCTCAGGACCTGATATGATACTTTTACAGGAAACTATGTGTGACCATTTTTCTGCTCTTGGTCTATTTTCCAAGCTGAGACCAGGCTAGGAATTCTGTGCACTTGACTCACAGGGCTTGTCTGAGAGACTGCTCACTGGTTGGAACCCTCACCTCACTAGGTGTAAGGCCTACCATTCCTTTGTAGGCATCCTTATCAAAGCCCGTTTTAAAGGACTTGACTCTGTCTACTCCATTTTGAATTGCTATGGGCCCTACTCTAATAGAGCATTCTTCTGGGACAATGTTTTTGCAGGGGGTATCTTTGACTTTCTCAACCTCATCCTAGCTAGGGACTTGAATTTTACTCTCTCTGATGCTGAAGTTTGGAGTGAAAAAGCCCACATTGATCACATGGTTCATTATTTTTCTCACCTTCTGGATACCACTAACATGGTGGATTTAGCCCCCAACTCTCCTGGTCCTACTTGGAGGAATGGTCATGTGGGCATTGGTGGAGCTAGTAAAAGACTTGATAGATTTCTTGCATCTATCCATCTTATACCTGCTCTGAACCATTACAAATCTTTGATTCATCCCTTTGAGATCTCTGATCACTACCCTATTTGTATGGAGTGGAATTTTTTACCTGCATGTCATCTTTATCCATTCAAATTCAATAGGGATTGGCTTTTGGATAAGAATTTCTGTACACTTGTTAATTCCTCATGGAATTCTCTAGTACCCTCGACTTTGGGTCCTATGTCTACCCTTACCTTTAAACTTCAGAGACTCAAGTGCATTGTCAAGGATTGGGAAAAGAGGACGGCCCTCGCTGGAACAAAAGGGGCTAAGGACATTGATTCAACCATACTTGATCTCCTTTCTTCCAAGATCTTTGGTATCCTGACTGATGATGAAGCCAACCAGCTTGCACAGCTTAAGGCTAGAAAAGATGCGTTATTATCCCATCAGGTACTCACCTGGGAACTTAAGAGCAAGATTGATTAGTTAAACAAGGGTGATGCCAACACTAAATTTTTCCATTCCCATGCCTCTGCCAGAAGGAATTCGAAATCTATTTGGGCCCTCAAGAATCAAATTGGTGAGCTAGTTGAGGATGAAACAAAGCTCAAGGGTTTGGGTGCACAACACTTTTCTCCCTGGTACAACAAACATAGAGGCTCAACTAAATGTCATTAGACTCTTCCCTTCCTTTGTCCAGGAGGAAGATATTGAGCATTTTTTGGCTGATTTCACACTCTCAAAGATTGAAGGAGTTCTTAAAAGCTTCAAAAAAGATAAAAGCCCTGGACCGGATGGATGGCCTGTAGAATTCTACCTCCATTTCTTTGATCTAGTCGGTCTGGACATTCTTAGAGCTGTAGAACAGTCGAGGGCTGAGGGGAGGGTAACTGGTGCACTCAATGCTACATATATAACCCTCATTCCTAAATGTGACAAGCCCCTTACTTTTGTTGATTACAGGCATATCTCCCTCTGTAATTTGGTCTACAAAACTATCTCTAAGCTGGCAGCAATAAGACTTAAGCCCTTGCTGGACAAAGCCATCACTAGAAACCATTTTGGGTTACCC
Source organism: Pseudotsuga menziesii (assembly GCA_001517045.1). Classification (NCBI taxonomy): domain Eukaryota; kingdom Viridiplantae; phylum Streptophyta; class Pinopsida; order Pinales; family Pinaceae; genus Pseudotsuga; species Pseudotsuga menziesii. The sequence continues at coordinate 213,898 of LPNX010546147.1, read as the reverse complement.
CACAGTAGAGAAATCATAGAACCCGTGGGTATAGCATAAGAAGTTCTACCCTCCATTGAACAAGAGAAGAAGAAGATCATGGTCCTTAAGTTAGACCTGGTAAAAGCCTTTGACAGGGTTAATTGGACTTTCCTTAGATTAGTTCTCTTACAGATTGGTGTACCAGTTGTGGGTGTCAATTAGATTATGGGTTGTATGGAATCTTCTAACTTTGCTGTCCTCGTCAATGGGACACCTTCTACATTTTTCCCGGTCTCGAGGGGCATCATACAGGGTTGCCCCCTTTCTCTTCTCCTTTCTATCCTGATCATTGAGAGTCTAAGTTTACTGATTTCAAATGCACATCATAGTGGGATTATTACTGGTGTCAAGGTGTCTCATAGCTTATATCTCACACACTTGTTATTAATTGATGATGTCTTATTGTTTGGTCTTGGGACTGTGGATGAATGGCAGCAATATAAAGTATTGTTAGATCTATTTTGGACTGCCACAGGTATGAAAATTAGTGATGAAAAGTCATCTTTCCTGTATAATGACATTGACTAGACTTGTAGAGCAAGGATCTTCTCATTGATGCCCTACAAAATGGATCCTCTATCTGTGGGCTTCAAGTACTTAGTATTTTACCTTAAGCCATTGGGATATTGTGTTAATGATTGGAGATAGATTATCAAAAAAATTGAAAAAAGGATTAGTAATTGGACTTATAAGTTATTATCTCTCAGAGGTAGGCTGATTTTGGTCAAATCGGTACTCTTGGGACTAGCTGTTTATTGGATTTCTCTAGCTCGCATGCCCAAATCTATTATTAACTATCTTTGTCGAGCCATTTTCAATTTTCTATGGGGAAATTCATTGGGGAACTCCAAAACACACTTGGTTGATTGGCATTCGATCTCTCGTCCTTATGTATTGGGGGGATGGAATATTAAGAATTTGGACTGGTTTAGCCTGGCTCTTAGACTGAAAAGCTTCTGGTTGGTATTGAACGGTGATGGCATCTGGTCTACCATTGTCAAGCATAAATATCTAAAAAATAAACCAGTTGAAGATTGGCTTAGAAACCAAGTGTTTACGGTCCAGGGTACTTCCTATTTCTGGAATGACCTCATCAGAGCTATCTCTTGGATCACTAGATGTTTGGAATGGAAGGCTTGAAATGGTTACAAAATAAAAATTGGCATAGATCCTATTGCCGGTCAAAACAATGATTATATCCTGCCTGAGGATCTTAGGGTATACTTGGAGGACAATGGTATCAAGCACCTCTCTGATGCATGCAACTGGGGTATTGGAACTGCTTCGCAGACTTATTGGCTCTCTATGGAGGATTTGGATTTAGATGGACAATGGAAGGATATTTGGATCAAATATGTTGATGGGTTATCACATGGTTGCATTAGATTGGGTGAGGGAATGGACACACTTGTCTGGATGTACAATAAGAAGAATGGCATGATCAACGCTAAGTTAGCTTACAAACTTATCTCTTCCAGTACTATTACTGATCGTCCGCACATGGCACTCATTCATATCTAGAATTGTAATATCCCACTGAAGATTGTTATGTTTATCCAACTGGATAAATACGTGGGATAACTTGAATAAAAATGGATGAATCGGTCCGAACTGGTGTTGCTTATGTAGTTGTTCATCAGAGATTGTCAACCACCTTTTTATTGAATGTTGTTTCACCCTTGATGTTATCCAGTCCCTCAGTACTGTACTTCATCGACCTATTGATTGGAAGGAATCAACCTACCTGCATAATCTTGATCACTGGTTCAGTAATGAAAAAGAGCTAACCTACTTGCCTCTCTTGATGTGTTGGAAACTATGGCTAACAAGGAATAGGTGTATTTTTTAGGATCTCAAGCAAAATATCAAGTACATTGTGCATTATGTTATTGACCAACTACAACAACTTCCGGTATCTTCATAGCCGAAACCTAAAAGGAGAATTATTGGTGCTACCCATGTCTTTGAATATCCTATTGGATTCTTTGATTGGGCCTTGGCCAATACGAAGGGAGGTATTGGTGTGTATCTCCTTATCAGCCAGGATCTTTGTTACTATTTGAAAATGGGTGTTGGTCTGAGCACCAATACCAGATCAGAACTACCTGCTCTTTGGACACTCCTGCCTATTGCTAATATGATTGGTCTGCCTCATCTCCATATACATGGAGACTCATCTGCCATTATCAACTGGTTCAATAGGAGACTGACCTCTCTACTCTCAATCTTGATGGATGGTGCCAAAACATCAGAGAATTGGAATCATCCTTCCTCCAGCTCGATGCTTGTCATGTATACAGAGAATACAACGTTAAAGCAGATGGCTTATCCAAAGAAGCACTTTCTTTGGCCTCGGGCCTTCTCTATTATTCAGAAATATCTAAGGGTGTGTGTACTGTGAATGGTACATTACAACTATTTTAGCTTATTCTTGTCTACTCTATTCACACATCTTTGATGTCCTTGAGTATGGCTGCATATTTTACATCCTGTTGGATGTCAGAGGTGGACTTGTCCTCTCTTTATTGCTGACACACCCATAAGTGCTTCTGGGGATCAACCATTCTGCTTTTACTTGACCTCTCAGTATCGTAGGGTTTCGAATGGAGAAAGGGTGATGACACTTGACCCTAATTGCTACTATTGGCAGAGTACTTGTTGTATGTTGATACTTTGATATGAGACGAGGCTGTACATATATTTTGATGTAAACCATGTTAACAAGGAACTGATATTTTCTTCTAGAAAAAACAAATTACAATCTGAAAAGATAGTTTTTTTTTATGGATATTAATTCTTTACCTTAATTCATTTGGCTTTAGAAAGATATAGTCATTTCACTTTAATGAGCTCGTGCATTTTATATAGTTTCTTAATGGATATTAATTCTTTACCTTAATTCATTTCGCTTTAGAAAGATATAGGCATTTCACTTCTCGTGCATTATATAAAATTTTGACTTTATATGTTTACTTAAAACTATATTTGGTTCCATAAAATTTTTGGCTATGTTTCGTAAATGTTTTTAATGTAATTGGTATGTTTTTTTTAGGCTTTTCGGTGTAAAGTGGTATCTCGTTTCTTCCCTTCGTTCCTTTCAAAAAGAAATTAAAGCTCCCGTTTAAAATGCAAGCATTCTTTTTCAAATTACAAATCATTTTTATGGTCTATTTTCATTTTTATGTAATTTCAAAGATTATCACTTAAATATAGGTTTATGTAAGGGAGTAAGTTAATAGTTAGAATTGAGTGGAAGCAGAAGTCTTTCTGCAATGTGATTTCAAAGATTATCATTATTAATTAAGTATGTTTTTAAATGTAATGGAGCATGTAAAAGGTAGATTTTGTATTTTTTTTTTTCATTTTTTAATGTAATTTTGCTAAAACTATTATTTTTATTTTTTAAATTGCAATTTTGATTCTATAAGTAGAATTAGCACTGACTCAAAAACACACACATATATATATATATTCAATTCCAACAATCTAAAACAACAATTTAAATCAATTTTTAACTTAAAAAACAAAAAATAAATAAAAATTCACCAATCATTTAGCTCACTTGCATTGATAGACTTGCAAAAAATTTACTTAAATATCTCATTGATCTCTTGAAATCGTAAAAGATTAACTATCTGATTGATTTCTTGAAACCGTACAAGAGCTCATTCTGATTAACTATCTGATTGATTTCTTGAAACCGTACAATAGCTCATTCTGATAGGGGGGCCAGTCAGTAGAACATAGCAGGACAAACAAAAACATGGAAATGCTGGTAAGAGGTTGGATGCAAGAGTTCATAAATTTGATCGTAGAGGAACATCCCTGGAAATTACATAATCATATGTAGTCATTATACAATTAAGGAATTACACATTTACAGCCTATAATCTTAATCTTGGGTAGACTATTCTCTGTCTGACCCAAGAAATCCTTCCTCCAATTTCAGTCTGACCAAAGAAATCCTTCCTCCAATTTCTGCTCCTCTACCTCCACTTGATGATTACTGAAAAGAGGAGGGGGAGGAAGCATAAGAGCTTCTGCTAAATCCGTATATAAGTTGAACGATTCAAACAAATCTTCCAACACTACCCAGTCACCAGCACCTTCTGCTGGACTACAAACTGATGAGGAATTACTACCATCTGTTTGCCCTGATACCTCGGCTTTTGCTGTCTCGAAGTCTGAGCTTATTATTGCCGATAGTTCATTTGAGGAGCAGGTGGCTGCATGCTCAGGAAACTTTCCCAGGTTTCTCCTTTCTTGTTTATTGTCATCGTTCGACCTTCCAGAGTTTCCTGTTCTTCCAGAATAGAACGCAACAGCTGCTTTTGCAGCGGCAGCTTGAATGTGGTGCGCAGACGAAGAAATTGGGCGTGGAAGGTGATCAATGAGCTCTGGGAAATTAAGCAACGCGCGCTTCTTTCCCTTCAAGTAGAATGCAGCGACGTCGTAAGCTCGAGCGGCCATTTCTGGCGTATCGAAGGAGCCGAGCCAGATTCGGCTTTTCTTTCTCGGTTCCCGAATTTCAGACACCCATTTCCCCCAACTACGACGGCGCACGCCTCTGTATGCTGGATATAATTGCAGCTGCTTCAGAGTTGTCTCCTGTTGCGGCGAAGGGGCAGCCTCCTCTTGCTGTCGAATCCTCTCGATCGCAGAACTCATATGATCTGTCGATGCAGATTTGCGGATTGCAGGTTCTGTGTCTGTTAAGGAAGTGAGCATTGAGGTCCCAGTATCCATGAAACATAGTGACATGTAATATTGTGGAGCAATTGGGGGTTTAAGTATGGAAATGAACGCGGGTGTGACACATTTATGATAGCTGTAATACTCACAAAAAGTTGTGATTGCTCTTGGGGGTAGCTGAAGCTCAGACTACTTCAGTGGAGACTCAGGATAAAATAGGAGGCGTAGTCTTTCTTTATACGGAGACAAGTACATTAATCGATTGAATCTCGTGCTCTAATTACAGATCCACATTACGCGCAAAGACAGTCTGTATTTCCCTGGAATGTTCACCGTCGCAACTCTGATTGACTCAAATAAATAAACGAACCGCAAGTTGTTGGATTAGTCTTCTCCTTTCAAGATTAAACCAATTCCGGTCTTTTCGACGAAGTTTCCATCTCAACTGTTGTCTTTTCAGTACACTGTTGGGCTGGAACTGGAGGCGGATTTGAAATGTAACCAGCAGTAACTGAATATGTGAATAAGGTATTCTCTTTGATCCAGTTATGAAGGTAAACTGTAGGACGTTGGCGGGTCCCTTCTAGTTGCCAGATAACATGATCCAGCCTTGGAACATTAGGATGAAAAAGACTAAAATGGAGTAAGCTATCTATCTATTTGAAGATTTGTGCCGGGGCCTACTAGATGTTGTGAGTGATAGATTACTTCGTTACTTTTCTTCAGACTCATCCGATTCTGAACAAGTTGAGTGATAAACCAGCAGATCCATCTTGAACTCATTTAAGCTGAGTTAGCTATAGTAGTTATATGAATTGTGGTAATAGTGAGTTTGGAATTCATTTTCACTGTTTGAATGCTGTGTAAACATATTCATTTTCACTGTTTGAATGCAGTGTAAAAAGCCACACAGTTGCCTCAATCTTACGGTCTTAGAGGAGTCAAAAAGGGTGCTGTAAGGTTTCACTATGCAGAGCATCACCTACCCCTTAATAAACATTATACATTTATATATATGTCTTTGTCCAATGGAGAATGTTACAGTGAAAATGAAAATGTTACAGTGAAAATGAATGTTTTTATAGAGCATTCAAACAGTGAAAATGAATTCCAAACCAACGATCACCACAATTTATATAATTGCTATAGCTAACTCGGCTTAAATGAGTTCAAGGTGGATCTGTTGGCATGGTTTATCACTCAGCTTATTTAGAATTGGGTGGTTTTGGGTCTCACTGAAAAGTAAAAAATGGGAAAGAGAAATAACAGAGTAAGCCATTATTGAAAGGCATCTAAGTGAGCCCCGATGCAAATCATCTAGTAGATAGCTTGATGCAAATCATCTAGTAGATAGCTTACTCCAACGAAAATTCAGGTGAGCCCAGGTGCAAATCATCGAATAGATAGCTTACTCCACTAAAATTCGTGTGTCGCTTCGACCCACGAGAGATTGGAACATTCTGCTGCAGCTCTACCTGTGCCTCGTGGTTTTCCCTCATTTCGTTGGGTTCACTGACTTATGTCATATGACGTGCTTTGTACAGAGATTGACAACCGATGTTAATGAATGAAAATTTTGACTGTTACAAGTCTTACATGGATTTGTAAAGACTATGCGACACGTTTTCGGAAATCTGTTCGAAAAAATTACATAATATATGTTATTGGAATTACATAATATTTGTCTCAGTTTTAAAAGTTATTGGATATAAGAAAAATATTCTCAGTTTTAAAAGTTATTGGATATAAGAAAAAAGTCATTGGATATAAAAAATAATTTGGAAGCTTAATTTATTTTTTATAATAAAAAATGTAATTTAAATGATAAAAAACTTCAATTTTATAATATATTTAAAAAATCAAAAACTTTTAAATTGTTACAAAATTACTTAACTTTTATAATATTAATTTACTTTAATTTTGAATTTATGAATGAATTAGTTTTTTTTAATTTTGAATTTATGAATGAATTAGTTTTTTTTTAAAATTTTTTTTTTATTAATTAAAATGGATTTAAGAAAAAACATATATACAAAATTTATGATTTTTTTTATAATTTAAATATTTATATTATTTAAAATGGATTTAAATAAAAACATAAAAAAAAAAATATCTCGTAAATATCATTTTAAAATTATTTAATTTGTTAAGAGTTGTCTTCCAATGGTACGGTTCAAGTTGCATTTACGGTAATAACCAATGATTGTTTTCCTAAGTATCACTTTAACAATGAATGATTCGCTTTAATTTTGAATTTACGATGAAATATTTTTTTTACAATATTTTTATTATTTAAAATAGATTTTAGAAAAAAGCACAGAAAAATAATAATAATATCTTTTAAAAATATATAATTGATTAAGAGTTGTTTTCCAATGGTATGGTTCAAATTAAATATTTAATTAGTTAAGAGTTGTTTTCCAATGGTATGGTTCAGGTTGCATTTACAGTAATAACCAATGATTGTTTTCCTAAATATCACTTTAACAAGTAATTATTAGCTTTGATTTTGAATTTATGAACGCATTATTTTTTTGCAATTTAAATATTTGTATTATTTAAAATAGATTTAACAAAAACATAAATAAATAAAAAAATAATAATATGTATTTTAAATTGTAACATTTCTCAAATTTCCTAAATATTTTATTTATTTATTTAGTGTATGCAACACTAGAAATCTTTAGTAAAATCTTACAAGAGATGTTATTATTCATTCTTCTTTTGTCATACATTACAGTCGTTATGTATCTAAAATACTATTAGCTTGTTTATTTGGTTATCTTCCAATATGACACAAGAAAACTGTCTATAATTAACTTATTGTTGTAAGATAGTTGTTGTTGTCTTCTGCTTGATTTTACTCATGAGTTGCGTTGGGGATAAGTCAAGGCCTTACTTAGTCGTTATGACTAACTCATGATTTACTGTTTTACTCATGTGCAGGTGGGATTACTTCGACATCGCAGCTGAAGAACAAATTAACTGTAAAGTCATAAAAGATAAAATGTCGTCTTTTGTTTTAGACAAGGATCTAAACCCTATCCTAGTTGGATGTTCCTATGACATTCTACATAGAAATCATTTTTATCTTTTATTCATAAAATCCCTAAACTACGTACATTCTAACAAAAATCATTGTTTCTCCCTACATGTTTAAGGTTTATAAAAAGCAAGAGTTTGATATATCCATGGCTACACTCTTTAACAACAAATAAAACTTGTTGAGTTTGAACTATGTAATATGGGTTATAAACTATATGCATTCACGGAAATTTAACAACTCTCTTGTCCTTTGTACTCGTTCACTCTGTTGACTTAAACGTGATGGTGATAAATGGAGTACGAGTCATAAACTCGTCTCCTTTCAGACCATGGGAGATTAATCCAACCACCAGCTGTCGGCAACATTCGAGTTGTAAAACCCTAGAGGTTTTAATGGGTCTTGGTTACTGCGTGAGTTATTTCGTCAAGGTTTCGTTAAAAACTCCTTCATTTCCTTCCAGGCCTTTTGCTGTTTGTTTTCGCTACTTCTATGTCTACATTAAGAGGTGGAAAAAATACCAATTCAGCCCTTGTCATTATCTGAACCAGTTTAAGCTTGGCTCAAGAATTAATGGAGTTTATTTTAGTCCGAACTATGCATCAGTGAAACCCCTGAAGGTATCTGTAAAATTATTAGCGTTTGATTTCTTGTACACCAAGCTTTTTTTTATGAAAACAAAATGTTTTAACTTCTAAGTTAATGTATTTGTGTCCAGAGAAACATTAGGACGAGATGGAGGGATTACTGGCAGCGAAGCCTCCTTAAAAAATGAGTAAAACCTCTATCACTCCATTGTGTGGCTCTTAAGGAGAAATCTGGTTTCATGGTGTATTTTCATGGCGTTGGATCCTTCTACACTCCGTGGTCGATATGGAAGTGATGAATTTCTTTGGTATTTTAGACAGTTGTTAATATAAGGGTGTTTATCGCCATTCTGTGGAGTCGTAGTCGACTAAGCCACTCTGTATATTCATTTGGTTATAAACTTGTTTAAATATTGTAAGTACCCGTGAGGGTTTGATACTATGATCTCTGAAAGGTTAAGCGACTGTGTAAAACTTTCCAAGATGTGAAGAAATTACTGTGGAGTCTTGCGACTATGCCACTTTTTTTGAGCTATGTTGTTATAAATCCCTTCTAATTGAATCTGTCATTTGCTTCCTTAAATTTGTATAGATCCTAAAGTTGTCTGACTATGCGAGGGATTTTTATTTGCAGTTCTTTAAGGCCGCAAGCCTCTACACAGTTGATTTGTTGTGGTTTCGAAAACGATTGTTTGATTCAGGCTTCAAAAGCCACTTTCATTATAGTCTTACTACTTTGTATCATCCTTTACTTGTATTTTACTGTAGTGTGAAGGTTGTATAACTTAATGTCGACCTTTGGTTTTGGCTAAAGAGCCTCTGTTGTAATTTATTATTAGTTTACTTTATAACAGATGTGTTTACGGGACAAGTCTGCAAGGTTTTGTTTTAACAATCCTTGTTGTATTCAAATGACACTATATTTCGTTTATAAGTTACAAAACTCTTCTTACTATGCAGTCTTGATGTAATTGTATGTTATCATTATTCGTTTGATATTTAACCTAAATTACTGTAAAGATTAGTCATGGAGCCTCTGCCCTTTCCAAAATAGGTTTTTAAGAGAGGGTTGTAAGGCCTTAGTCAAAAGGAAATTCGGCTGTCAGAACTCAATGGGGTTCTTAGTTATTTATTAATTAAAAAGATTGTTCACATAATCGTTTATTCTTCCACGGGTCCGTAGGGTTTGGAAACACTTATAAGAAAGAAATTTAATTGTGGGACTCCTTTCAAGTTTACTCATGTCTATAACAGGTCTAAGAGAGCCATGATGGCCAATTGTGAAGAAAACATGCGACTGTAGAGATAAAAAAGGACTTAGTTATAACAGAGCTAGGGTTTTATCGTTTTCTAACATTTTTAGTTGTTTTACAAGAGACATAATGCTTATTCTGGAAGGATTATTGTAAGCAGAATATTTAAAAAAAAACTTATATCTGTGTTTTTATTCAGTTTTGAAATACATGTGTTGAGAATATAAATATCTTATATTGTATAAAAGTAAATGCTATGCATTTAAATTCTGTACCTATACTTGCTCTGTAATTTTAGGTTTGGCTTTACTAACTGTAATCATTTATCTCTTAGAGTTGGAGGTGTAGCTTGTATTTTAACTAATTATCAGGTCTTCTAACTAATAGTAGATTGTAAGGAGTATATATATATCATTTCTATTCTCTGTAATAAGGAAGATACACATTTATTCGATCTTTCTGGTACTACTATTTGACATAATTTCATATCTTCCTGTACTAGAGTACGTCACTTCGGTGAGAGGAAAAATACAAAAGATAATTTTAAATTCATTTCTTTTCAATCAGTGTCTATGCCAATACTTCATCAAATAATCACTGAATAACTATCATTTAACTATAACCACATTTGAAAATAATTTCAACTTATTTAAATAGAAGTAAATAACATATTACAGATATAGAGTTGGAACCTGGATGTGTTGCAGAAAAAGGGTAACACCCAAGGGAGACTATTCCACCCAACCTTTCCTGAAGCAGCCAAATCAATTTCTTAGGACCCTCAAGCTTGCTCAATGCACCACTAGGATGGAGATCTCTGCTACACAACAGACTTCTGCAACTTAGCACTCAGAAGCATACTTAACTCAACAAATCACTTTAGCTATCCCCTCATCAAATTCTTTGTGTGCCTGACTTTTCAGTTTGCAACAATCACAAAGTTCATTCTCTCAAAAATCAAAATGAAAAGTGAGCCTCCTGCTCAATTTGATGGTTTATATAAGATTGCCTAGGAATTTGGGTCAGTTTTGGAATTTAATGAGCCACCCAGTTCAGTTCCCCCTCTTAGGGAACATGACCACATTTTTAGGGATTATGCTCCTGCAACAACTAGAAAGTGAATGCTAATGCTGCCACCTGTCAACCAACCTTCTACAGCTGCTCCTTCCTCCTAGTGGGTAGTGAACACTCATTTAACAGTCTCCCCTGAATAGGTGTCTCCTTTTATTAATTATTAATAAATATTTATTTTTCAGTTTTGGGTATGTTACATAAATTGATTAAAAAGATTTAATTGATTAAGAGTTGTTTTTTAATAGTATGATTTTCATTGAAAAATGGTGATGAATCAACTTGCATTTATAGTAATAACTAATAATTATTTTTCTAAATATTAGTTTGATAATGAATTATAATAGATTTTACCATCTTAAAAAAGATAACAAATAAATTAAATTTTGATAAATCTAAACCTCTCTTTTATCATTTTATTTTTTGTAAATTTCAAATTTATCTTTCTATATATTATAAAGATATTTTTACTAACTAACCTATAATATTATTAATATTTATTGTAAATATTGTATTTTTTAAAGCTTACATATGGAAAAATCTCTATTATAATGAAGTAAAGAATATCATAAAGATTTTTAGGTCCCCGACATGGGACATATATATTTGGTGAGGTTGTATTAATTTTTTTTAATTTCTTTATTATAGACTTTGGTGAACCTAAAGTTTGGGTGTATTGTTTATTTAAAATTAAATAAGTTTTGTTATTTTGTCATACGCTGATTGGTGGTTGGGTGGATGACGTCAGGTTTGGAATCCAAGCCTCAGGAGTCGGCGGTGGAGGTGACAGAAGCAAGTTTTAAATCAGAATGACGGGTAATTAATGTAACGCATCGTAGCATGACGATCGACAAGACTTTTCTTCCTTCCTCCATGAATTCTACTCATTGCATCATGATACCCATCATTGAATTATTGTTGTTTTAGTTGTGTTTCAATGAATTAATTAATGTAAAAGATTGTAGCTTGACGATCGACAAGACTTTTCTTCCTTCCTCCATGAATTCTACTCATCATATCGTGATACCCATCATTGAATTATTGCTGTTTTAGCTTAATTCAGTTTTGCATGGAGTAATGGAAGACTAGCATTTGATCAGAGTAGACATGGCTCTTGTAAGCTGGTGAAGGTTTGAGTGAGAAATTTGTGCAAGAGTGGGCACATACCTTGATTTTGTAGTGTTGAGTGAGGAGGAGAAAATGAAGTTGAGCAATGGTGACCTGGTGGAGGTGTCCATCGATGAAGAGGGGTTCATAGGGGCCTGGTTCTGTGCATGACTTGTAAAAAAGCAGGGGGCAAGGTACTTAGTCGAGTACAAAGACCTTGTGAACGATGAGGATGACACAAAACAACTGAGGGAGAGAGTAGATAAGCTTCACATTAGGCCAAGCCCTCTGGAGCAGAGAAAAGATCAGTTTATTCACAATCACGTGTATATAATATACTTATTGTAGACAAAAGAAGAGATGATATTTAATCATGCCAAACTGCGCCCCCATCTCGAATTCATAGATAAGAAATGGGTTGAAGCTTCCAAGGTATGCACACTACTTCTCTTCTTTCACTTCACGGGAATTGGTAGTGTTTTTTTAATGAATGACAAGATTTTTTCCCTTGGCTTAGTCCTCAAATGGATAAAGTGCTTTTAAGTTTGTTGTTTTCCCATTATTTTCTGATTTTTCTGTAATGTTCATTTCTTATTTCTTCTGCTATCCAGGATACCCTATTCATGTCCGAAGATTTTTTTTTTTGAAATCCTGTTCTAGGCTGGCATACTTTTGGGTTTGTTCGTGGACTTCTAAGTGGATTTCACTGTGTTGGGACTTCTATCAATCAGGATGGTGAGGTTCAGATGTTTTCCTTTATAACGACTATTATGGTAATCTAGCCAGTGTTATAGATAGGATATTGTTCGTGAGTTGTGAATATTAGATAGGGCAACAGTCAAGGGACGGGTTAAGGCTGAGTTTAATGATTGTCACAATGCTTTATTTGTCATCTTAAATTCCCTAGATACCTTAAAGTTCTTGAGAACACTAAATGATGAATTTTTACTTTGATTAGAAGTGCAAGTGTTCTAGAATGACTGAGCATGCTCCGGTTTTATTGATATTATATTACATTCCTTGGTTATTCTAGCTAATAACAAACATTAATGGACGTTGATTATATTTTGCTTTGAATTCCTCTTCTTTCTCCTTGGTTGATTCGCTTTTAAATTGATAGAGTTAGGGATCAATGGATGAATAAAATAAAATTATGAAAATAAATGTTTTATATTAACTAAGCGGATAGGAGTTAGTTCCGGGTTGAACCATCCCTCTTCAAAAACAACATTGTTGTTTAAGTTAAATTAGATCTCCATAGGAAAACAACACTTTACTGACTATTGAAGTTTACTCTGTAAACTAGTTTAAAATGGACCTTGAGCTTACCTTCTAGATGCTTGGAGAATCCCAGCTGTAATTTATACTCTATAAATTAGTTTAAAATGGACCTTGAGCTTACCTGCTGGATGCTTGGAGAAGCCAAGATGTAATTTGTACTCTGTAAATTAGTTTAAAATGGATCTTGATCTTACCTGCTGGATGCTTGGAGAAGCCCAGCTGTAATTTGTACTCTGTAATTTAATTTAAAATGGACCTTGAGCTTACCTATTGGATGCTTGGAGAAGCCCAACTGTAATTTGTTGGAGGAAGAAACGGAAGGCCTTAGGCCTATAAAGAGCTGAGTTTGTTCGTGCCTTTGCCTCTTAGACTATATATGGATATAGAACCGGATCCAAACATATTGGACTTGCTTTTATGGAACTTTACTTGCCATTTTATCATTCTCATGTAATCAAAACAGAGACATATATTTTATTATTGAACTACTACATGCAAGTTTCAATATGGATAGGATAAATTGTGTAATTATATGAAGTTATGGAGCTTCGTTCAAGCACAGGATTCCAAATTGGGACATACCTCTTGCAAATATTTTTGCGTGCAATGATGCTTTACAACCATAGACTGGTTCGCCAAGCTCCTTCCTGCCAAATATTCTACAATTTCCATAGAGATCCTTTGTCTTCCTGCTGTTGCTTTCTTTCTTTTTGTATTGGGACTGTTGCTACTCATGATTTGTGTTTCCTGTAGAATGATATCTTATTTTAAGCTTGTTTTCAGCCGTAGATCATATCTGGCGATGACGTTTTGTTTGCGTTAAAAAACAGAGGCCACCTGCTTGAATGGTACGAGTAAATGCTCAAAGAATCATGATGGAGCATTCAGACAGTGATGATGGCAAATGCTAATAAATTTGAGCATATTTTGAAAAACATCCACTTGTCATATTAGCTATTCTCCACGGTTTATTAGGCATGCAAACGTCCACTTGTATTATTCGTCATAAATCCAGATGGTGTTTGTAGGATTATGTTTCCTTTGTGTTTGGCTCTCGATATGTCCCACTTTTCTCCAGGTAGTTGAAAATTTTGAGATACAAAATTTCATAGCTCTATATATCTAGATGGAAGGCATATATCTAACGTAACGTGTTGAAGGAATATAGCTCTATATATCTAGCTGGAAGGCATAAAGTTGTCTGATTTTTGGAGAAGTAACGTGTTGAATCTCTCTTTCTTTTTCTTATTATTTGACTGAATGAAGGCATGCAAAAGATTTATTGGAAAGTGGAATAACATGTAGAAACGTGATTGCTATGCTCAGTTTTTGTATACATATAAATCTTCATTTTTGCATAATACAAATTAGAGTGAAGTAGCAAGAGTATAGTCAAGGTTTGCATCTTTGCATAATACAACTTTGAGTGAAGTTGAAAGAATCTAATCGATGTTCTTGCAGTTTGTGGAGTATGGCAAACTCCATAAACAAGAATGGGCTTCAAGGACTGCAATCAAAATTCTTTCCAAATCCCTTGGATTTTATTGCACAGAATGGGCTTGTTTAGTATTGAGAGGGAAGCCAATATTACTATGCACTTGTTCATTATAAATTTACTTTGTTGGTTCAGATGGTTTTCAAGTATTTTTTGGGACAGTTTGAAGTAAGTGAAACTGTATCAGGTTCTGTTACTTTTGCTGTCTTCAGTATCACGAGTCTAAGAATTTTAGCAGATTTCTTTTCTTGTGTTTTAAGAGGTAACTCATATTGGGAGATTGGTGCCAAAGATGTTCTCTCCACTTACACTTTCCTATTATAATTAACGTCAACGAAACAATAAACACCACAAAAAAATAATTTTCTGCAATTGCAACTTTAAAAAAAAAGGACATAGATATTGGGAGATTGGTGCCAAAGATGTGCTCTTCACTTACACTTTCCTATTATAATTAACGTCAACGGAACAATAAACACCACAAAAATTTAATTTTCTGCAATCAAAGTTTTTTTTTAAAAGGACATAGATATATATAGTTGCTAATGAAAATTTCCAATCATCAAATAAAATTGGTTGGCTTGAATCCAAATGTTGGCGTTACTCAGATTTTTCAATTTTGATATATTTTAAAACTAAAATACACTGACGTCACCAACAAAAGCTATTTCAATTTAGATATATACTAAAACTAAAATACAATACTGTCACCAACCAAACAATATATGTCATACTTATTAGATGTTACACGCCAATGTAGAGTTGTAATAGTTTGTCATATCTCTATTGCTTCTTTTTCTATTTCATATGTGAAAATTGAACGAAGATTGCTTAATGAAGGTTTTGAATAAATTTAAGGGTAAGCGTTAAGTAAATTGGGGACTTTTCATAATGCGAATGCTCACATTATTCACTAACAAATACCACTAATTATAATTATTTGCCTTGAATCCAATGGGTGGCACTATCGTTTATAGTGTAAAACATTGTTGAAAAATAAACTGTAACACTAGTTTGTCTTGTTGAGTAAATTTTAGCTTTCATTACTAATGAAAAGAGTTTTATATTATCTATTGATCACCTCATCCAACCGTGTCTATGAAGTTCTAGCTTTAGTTCCTCCATCCGGCCAGTAGTTCACTAGGCACGTGAATCAATCCATAAAACGAACATCAATGGACATGGTGCAAGCACATATGCATCATTCGTACTGGGTTTTCATCTGTCATTGCCTTGCCCAAATATTTTAAGTACGGAACTAGTGCCTGCATAAGCAAGGGTATGAGCATCAATAGCAACAAAGCAAGAAGCATGCAACATGCAAATGGCGGTTAATATATGCATAAAACATGCAAATTCCATAGATAACAATGTGTTCAAAGACCTTAAAACCAAGGAATAAGAAGTTAATTGCATAAGGCAGGGACTTGCTGCCTTTAATAGCTTCCCTTGGAGAAGCCTAGCTATAATTTGTACTCTGTAAATTAGTTTAAAATGGAACTTGAGATTACCTGTTGGATGCTTGGAGAATCCCAGCTGTAATTTGTTGGAGGAAGAAATGGAAGGCCTTAGGCCTGTAAGCTCTGCAAACCCTTGAACCATGCCTGGACTTGCCATTTGATATAATTTTGCAGACTAGAACTCACAAATTCCAAAGTAGGCACTTATGCAATTGTGTTGTATCGAAGCAGTTGCAACTGTAACATCAACAAAGTAGAGTATTTGTACATAATCTCTCTCTCTCTATATTAATTTCTTACTGTGAATTTCTTCCTCCCACCATTTGTTTCAATGTCATGCCATTTGTTTTAATGTCATGCAACTGTAACATTGGCATTGTCATGCCATTTGTTTTATGTCATGTAGGTGTAACATTCGCATTGTTTGTAACGCCTTCAATTATTTTATTTTTATTTTTCCAAATTGATTAGGTTGAATGAGATGGGGTCGACACTAGACATTGTTAATTTGTAACGCCTTCACTTATATTTTTTATTATATTTTTTTTATTTTTCCAAATTGATTAGGTTGAGTGAGATGGGGTTGACACGGCTTCTCTCCTAGCTTTAACGATGATTTCATTTTCATCGGTTTATGCTCAGATTGGCCATCTACCCTCAACTGTCATGAATGACACATAAAAAACAACCACCGATTTTTTTTGAAAATTTTATAGTTTTATGTTAATTTTGATTACTTAATCGTATATTAAAATGTTTAACAAAATTTTACGAAAGGATAAAATATCTTGCAATGTGTAAATATATTAGAATGATATTTATTTTTATCTTGAAATTTCATAATATAAATATTTTTATGATAGTATATTTGAGTAAGAGGTAAAATTATTTTTAATTTACATATTTTTATTATATGTGTGTGTGTGTGTTTTTTTTTAAATATATATGTATAAAATTGTTACATAAAGTTCATATGGTTTTTATATTTGATACATGTGTTAAAATAATCTATGTAATGTCTTTTTCATGTAATGAATTTTTCATTTTAACTCAAGTTATTGAGGAAGGCTTGGAATTTGACGGGCATATTCCCTCCCGTCAAAATACTATTGAAAATCTTAAGAAACTGTTTCAAAGAATGGGCAAATAATTCACTAGAACTTATTTTCATGATAAAAAAAAATTTCAAAACGTTATTAATTTTTATTAATAGGTTTTTTAAGATAGGTGTATACTTACATAAGTGCTTATTATGATATATGTAATAATGGAAATTGTTGTCTTACTTTACTAAAATTTTTCTATTTGATTGAAGGGTAGGTGCTGAGTTTTCCTTCAATGAGGAAGGTTTTGCTTTCTTTCAATTTCTTCTTTTTCTTGTATTGGCTTAGCATTATTTAAATATGGAGTCGTGCCCTCACTTTCATTGGCTTTCTTTTTCCTTTCTACCCTTTGTTTAGAGGATAAGTTACTTTTCAAGCCCAAATGTGCAACTCCAAGAGAGAGGTGGGTACCATTTTAGAAGGAGAAGTTGGTTTCCAACTCTGATACTGAAGGAATTAACTTAACCACCCAACAAGCATCAACGATTTATCA
Organism: Pseudotsuga menziesii; assembly: GCA_001517045.1. Lineage (NCBI taxonomy): Eukaryota > Viridiplantae > Streptophyta > Pinopsida > Pinales > Pinaceae > Pseudotsuga > Pseudotsuga menziesii. Next base: position 196,292 of record LPNX010546147.1, on the reverse strand, counting down.
TCTAGCTAATAAAAAATGGTTTATCCCCAATCTGTATTTAGGCTTGCCTTTATGTCCTTCATGGCATATTTGAGATGTGGTAGTCGTTCTCACAAAGATGGTAAAGCTCATCCTCACTTTGGATCCATTGAAATAGAACTTGAGTCTAGAGTCTTCTAAGTAGTCAAATCTATACCATCCTCAAAATGATGCCTAAGTAGGCTATACCAACATTTATTCTATTTTTATTGAGTTTTAAGGCTATAACAAAATTTAATCTATTTTTATTGAGTTTTAAGGCTAAAACAAAATTTAATCTATTTTTATTGAGTTTTATTTTTTTGCATAAGCAATTACAAACCACTAACTATCACGGATGCAGTGTAGGGGACATTGCCACCTTGTGGCTCTTGTTTTTATTATCAACTAACATATAATATTAATATTATTTATTATAAATATTAATATTATTTATTACAAGTATTGTATTTTTTAAGTTTACACATGACAAACATTTCCATTATAGTGAAGTAAAGCGTATCATTATTCTCTGTAAAAAAAAAATTATATACTAAATATCATTTACTTCCATGTTTCTTTCAATTTGAAAGCACATGAATAGAATGCAGATTCTTACTACTATATGGCTTTGGGTTTCCATGGTCTTGATTGTCCCTCCAATCAGGCAAAGACTATAGCCCTTGCATGGATTAGTTTTCTTTACTAGTTCCAATTGTATAAAATATCACAAAGTTTTCCTTC
>LPNX010546147.1:183359-195069 GCA_001517045.1 Pseudotsuga menziesii | reverse complement strand
GGGGGGGGGGGGGGGGGGGGGGTGTTGGTTGGGGTTTTTGTTAGGGGATAAAGTAAGTCTTTAAAAAAATGAAAGGATAGTTCAGAGTGCTCTTCTGAGTGACATAACTTTAATGGAGGTGATTTCGTTGGTGATGGGCATCGTGTCTTCACCTATGTCTCACATAAAATTAATGCATGAATATCATTGCATTAAAGGATATACTTGCTATTTCATTCACAAAATAATCATTATACACCATATGGCACATGATATGCGACATTGAAATTTCTAATAAATGAGTATTTTTTTTGGTGAGGCGTAGTTTCATCCTTTCTGTACATTTTTAAATAAATTAAACAACTTGGGTCATCTTAAAATGGCCAAAAAATCCCATAGGAAAAGTTATCAACAATGGGGTGGAACTATGAATTCCATCATAGTTCCACTTGGGTTTAGTTATCAGGATGATGTGAGTGCCATTTATCCTACGCCCTTTCATGTATATCTTTTAGTAATGTTGACATGAAGATAGATAGTGGATGCATTTAATTAAATTTTTATGATGTGTAAACTTAATCAGGCAGAGATCTCAAAATCTTTTGAATAAGAGGATCTTCCCCAATCTTCTCACCAAGACCCTTCATGGCATTCACAAGTTCTTCAACTCTTAAGAAATATTTACTAATAGTCTCATCATCATTCATCTTTAGCTGTTCAAATTTCAGTCTGTAAGTTTGAAGTTTGGCATCTTTTACTTTTTCATTTCCTTCATAGCTACTAATGAGTTTATCCCACATTTCTTTTGCAGATTCAAAATGCATTACCTTTACAAAAACAACTTCTGAAAGACCACTCAATATAGCATTCATTGCCTTTACATTAAAACTAAACTCTAGCTTATCATCTTTGGAATATAGTACAATAGGTTTCGTATATCTAGTTTCTACCACTTCCCAAACATCAACACCTAAGGACATTAGGTATGTTCTCATTCTATCTTTCCAAAAATAAAAAATTGTTCCATCAAATAGAGGAGCCTTATTGGTTGAACCATCATGACTTGTCATGTTTAAACTTATTAGATCTTCCTTAGACTAAAGGAACCGGCTCTGATGCCAATTGTTGAAAGTATTCAATTAACTGAGGGGGGGGGGGTGAATCAGTTAATTTATGTGCTTAAACAATCTTATACAATTTAAATTTTTTTTTATCCTTGAAGTTTTATGACAGTCAATATGTTATGAGGAATTCTATCTTCATTCTTTATTAGCAGAAACTCTGTTGCAGCATATTTAACATGTAAAGCAAACCATCATCATTCAATCACACAAAATACACAACGACACAGATTTCATGAGGAAACCCATAAAGGGAAAAACCTCTTCTTCTTAGGATGTCAGGGAAGCTTCAAATTTTGTACATCTTCTCTTTCTTTGAGCTCCTACTCAAATGAGTCTACAACCTCTGAATTACAAGCACCGACTTGTAAAGAGAACCAACTCTCAAAGTTCTTCAACACCCACTGAATCTTGAGGACACCAATCCTCCCTAGCACCACCCTACCACCCTATTTTGATAGAATTACTTTGAATCAATACAATACAATGATACTGATATAACGATGCTTACCACTTCATCTATGTTATGTTCTTCTTCTCTGCTTTCATTCTGCTATACTTGACATTTGTCTTCATTATTCTTCTGGTTTTCTTTATCTCCGCTTCTCATTTTTTCTGCCTTGTTACCCATTCTCTGTTTCGTTCATTGTTTGGTATTTGGCCTGTGCATACTTAGTCTCTGCTCTTCACTCTATCGCTTCTTTAGATCATACTTCTTTACTTACTGAGTTCATTGTCTCAACCGATTTTTCCCAATTAAATGAACTTCTCCCCCTTTGACATCAATGCCAAAAAAATACTGTGAAGAAATCAGCTCCCCCTATCAAGATAGACTCAAATACTTGTCACTTCAAACTCTTATCAGATGTTCAAAAAACACAAGCTCCCCCTATCAAAGTGAGGAGATAAGTTGGAATCGGGTATGACACCCAATTTCTGGTGGAAATATTCAAACTGAGTCTTTGATAACGATTTAGTAAAGATATCAACAGTCTGTTCCTTAGAAGGAATGAAATTCAATTGAACTACTATGTTTGTGACTTTCTCTCTTAGAAAATGATACTTGATAGGAATGTGCTTAGTATTAGAATGCAAGACAAGGTTCTTAGACACACTAATGGAACTTGTGCTGTCACAATGAATGGGGATGGGTTCAGTATATTTCATCTCCAAATCTGCAACAGTCTGAGTCATCCATAGTACCTATGTACAATAGGTGGCAACAGAAATGTATTCACCTTCAGTAGTAGAAAATGATATTGAACCTTGATTTTTACTCATCCATGCTACTAATGAATCACCTAAGAAGAATTCACCTCCACGTGTGCTCTTTTTCTCATCCAAACAATTTTCCCAATCGACATCTAAATATGCAATTAACTCAAAATTTTGATTTCTAGGATACCAGAGACCATAAGTCATTGTGCCTTTCAGATATTTGAAAATTCTCTTCACAACGACCAAGTGACTTTGTTTAGGAGTAGACTGAAATATTCCTACCATTCCAAGAACATGCATAATATCAGGATGAGATGCAGTGATGTACAGAAGACTGCCTATCAGTGACCTATATGTTCTTTGATCAACATCAACATTGAAGTTTGGCATATTTTACTTTTTCATTTCCTTCATAGCTACTAATGAGTTTATCCCACATTTATTTTGCATATTCAAAATGCATTACCTTTACAAACTCAGCTTCTGAAAGACCACTCAGTGTAGAATTCATTTCCTTTGCATTAAAACTAAACTCTAGCTTATCATCTTTGGAAGCTACTAAAATAGGTTTTGTATATCCAGTTTCTACCACTTCCCAAACATCAACACCTAAGGACATTAGGTATGTTCTCATTCTAACTTTCCAAAAAGAAAAAATTGTTCCATCAAACATAGGAGATTTATTGGTTGAACCATCATGACTTGTCATGTTTTAGCTTATCAGATATTCCTTAGACTAAAGGAACAATCTCTGATACCAATTGTTGAAAGTATTCAATTAACTGAGAGTGGGGGGGGATGAATCAATTGATTTCTGTGCTTAAACAATCTTATACAATTTTAAAATTTTTTTATCCTTGAAGTTTTATGACAGACAATATGTTATTAGGAATTCTATATTCATTCTTTATTAGCAGAAACTCTGTTGCAGCAGATTTAACATGTAAAGCAAACCATCATCATTCAATCACACAAAATACACATAGACACAGATTTCATGAGGAAACCCATAAAGGGAAAAACCTCTTCTTATTAGGATGTCAGGAAAGATTCAACTTCTGTACATCTTCTCTTTCTTTGAACTCCTACTCAAATGAGGTTACAACCTCTGAATTACAAGCACCGACTTGTAAAGAGCACCAATTCTCAAAGTTCTTCAGCACCCACTGAATCTTGAGGACACCAATCTTCCCTAGCACCACCCTACCACCCTATTTTGATAGAATTACTTTGAATCAATAGAATACAATGATACTGATATAATGATGCTTACCACTTCATCTCTGTTCTGTTCTTCTGCTCTGCTTTTATTCTGCTATACTCAGCATTTGCCTTCATTCTTCTTCTGTTTTTCTTTACCTCTGCTTCTCATTTGTTTTGTCTTTGCTACCCATTCTCTATTTCATTGATTGTCTGGTCTTTGGTCTGTGCATACTTACTCTTTGCTCTTCACTCTATCTCTTCTTCAGATCATACTTCTTTACTTACCGAGTTCAGTATCTCCACTGAACGACTAACACTACACAGTTCGCTTAAGCTCACCTTTATACACGTACACCTCAACTACTTCAACTTCCCAACCTTTCGTATTCTTGATCAAGAACCAGTCATCATTCTACAACTGCTTGTGACCGTTAGATTATACACATAACGTTTTTTGACATTTTCATGATTTATGCCTTTAAGTGCTTCACAAACTTCCTTTGCCATCCACCGTAGCGACCATAAACTAGAGAAGTCAACCGCCATAGCGGTCATGAACAAAAGAATTCATCCTCCTGTCATTGTGGCTCGGAAGCTAGGAACCAATCTTCATACAACATCTCAACACTATCAACCTGCACAACTTGTTTTGGGGAAATCAACATCAATCATTGATCTATAATCTGTCTTCATCGGAACCGTCCAAACTTGAAAACTTTAACATTTCACTAATTCTTTCACTTCTGATTGAGTGAGCATCTTCAAAACGCGGAATTCACCTTGTCCGTCGATCAACCCGATGTCTTGTCGTGACCGTCGATCTTTGTAGCCTCTACCACTTTCCGCGAATTAAAATCCTGACTTTTTCCGCGCTAGTTCAATCGGCGGAATTATCCACGGCCGTAGATCTATCTCCAGTCCTTTCTCAACCACCCAATCTTTCCATCAATTAACCTATTTTGCGATTTGAAAAAGTTTCTTCATCCGGGCATGTTCAACCCACAGAATGTTTCAGCACCGTGGATCTCGCCTTGTGTCGATCTCAGCCCTTCAAAGTTTCACTTTTTAACGGACTCCACAAATACAAAAACTTAATTCTACCTTGCATCTCCGATCCGCGGAATTTCTTTCCACCATTGATCTTCATCATCTTAAATTTGAATACCATCAATGACAACCAAAAAACCTTTGTGTTAGTCTAGCCAACAATATCCCCAATAGTTAAGCCTCAATCCAATCCACTTCAACTTGAGTCTCCTCAGGTATTTCTTGCAAAGTTGAACCTTAAATAGGTGGTAATTTGTAGTTTACTAGGTGAATGAGATTCTCTCTTTTGGAGACCATGTGCTAATGTTTTCAACCTCCTTTAGCAACTCTAAGCTATCTCTTCACCTAGAAGCATTAAGGCTTCTTCAAAGTGGGAAACCTACTTCATGTCTATGAAAGCACTAATTCTTATGAGGAAAAACCATGGAGTTTGTGCATCACCAACTGGTAATCAATAACTTAAAGGATCCTAAGCATAAGGAACAATCGATGTTATTACCATGTTGTATAAGTTTGACAACTTTGGGTAGTATTCTTGTCCTTCATTTTCTATTGCTTATGGTGACGGTATAAGAAAACTGTGGCATGCGTGGTTTGACCACCTAAACTATCGTTCATTGATGCAACTATGTAAGAAAAATATGATCACTGGCCTTCCTTTCATTTCTTATAGAGTATTGTTTGTTTGAATTGTGTTCTCAGGAAACATCATCAGGACAGTTTTAACAAACATGCCTCAACTCACTTATAACATGTGCATGGTGATTTGTGTAGTTGAATTCCTTCTACTTCTTCTTTAGATTTAAGTATTTCTTAATTTTTATTGATTACTTATCCAACTAAACTTAGTTTAATTTTCAAAACTTAAGATCACACCTTAAAATAAATGACTAAATATATGCTCCAATCTAAAGAACTCAATCCTCACTTTTATCTAGAATTTATTAACATGCAAATTATATAGTTTATTGCACTCCTACTAAGGCTTTGAAGAATAGCACATTCAAAGAAGCATGGATAAACATTAAACCTGAAGTAAGAAAATTTTGTGTGTTTGTCATTGAAACCTAGACACACATTCCTAAAGGGAAAAAAAGCCTTTCATCTTTAAAGTAAATAGTGTATTTTTATGTGTTATTCTGAGGATGTAACATGTACCTAATACAATAAAAATTCTTATTAGAAGAGATGCTAAGTCTCTTGAAGGTTTCTTGACGTACATACTCTAGTCAACATATGTGTCATCTTTAGAATGTGAGCCATTTTAGGCATGTGTCATCCCCTTTTCTGTCATTTATACCAACTTTTTATTCTTCTTCAAATCCTTATACTATTATTTTGGGTCATTTTTCTTTAGATAATGATAGTCAAGATGAAAACTCAACTTTTCTTACTTCACCTCCTCATGTAAATGAGTCTAATTAACTAAAACTTGCACCAAACCCACAACTTCTTTGATGGATACATATAGGGGAAGTAACCAATGATGTACTAAATGATCTTTTTTATTAACATTGCATGAGCTCAGAGTTATAGTGAGCCTCTTCTCTTTTGGCTCATGTTTTAGGGACTCTAGATCCATAAATAAGTTTTGGTTAGGCTAACTAACCATAAATAATAAAAAAATTCAACTCTAGAGATTGAATTATAACTAAGGTTGCAACACTTAATTAATTATTTAATTGCCAAAGGTCAAAATTATAAAAACATGATTGAGTAATATTATGCATCATCCCTACTGAGAATAAGATTCTAAAACCTGTTCATACATTATAAATTCTATTAAAATTGAAACCACAATTGTTAAAAAAATGGGTATTGTTGTTTTAAGTTGTTCCACAAACTAAGTTAAATTTTGGTATTATTACGTGTGTGTTGTTAGTGAGGATGAACATAAATAAAATCACACATCAAGACACAATTGTAGGTTGTAACCTATAGTCACACCACAACCAAAACAAAACAAAAGGCACTGGATGCAATCATAGCCCACAAAATCACCTCCCAATGGTTGTCCCTTACAACCATTTTGTCACTAATATATTTTAGATTGTATGGATACCTACCTCCATCCATCAATAAATATTACATTTAGATTACATTATTAAAACTCAGATATGCAAATAGGATCACATCCATGCATATAACATTTCCAATCTAACAACTAGTGCGCTCAACTTGGCACCGAGAAAACTACTGGACCAATATGGACATGTTTTGGTCATCCAGATAGTTTTTTCGATGAAACGAAAGGAGACCATTACTGGAAAAATTGTTTTGGACACAATGGAACAATTCCCAAAACACAAAAATGAACAGATATTGATGAAATCGAACATATGGTTTCTCCCCTCCTTGTATCGTAGAGTTATAGTTACAGTTTTTGAAGAAGAGAAAGATGATCAGAATGCATATCATCTCGGATTCAAATCCCATGGAGTCCATTCTTCCTGTAACCATACTATGAAATACAATAATAAATAAAATAGATACTTCAATCAAGTCACCTTTGCACATAATCATCATAATAATATGTTAAAACATAAATAAACTCATATGAGAAATACTTATCTTAAGATATGTGCAGTTGGCTATAACAGGACAACTTTCCTCCTAACCATAGACACATTCAAGCTTTCCTTGCTAGAATAGGTCACCCCCGAGTTGAGACCATGGATCCATGGGTAGAGGCACACTTACTCTAGCAAATCTCGGAACTACCTCTTCAGAGAACCACAATGCTTCTCGCTACTACTTTCATGTCTATCTCCACTACCTATGGGATATGACCTAGCTCACCATTCCCATTTCCTGGACTAGAAGAGTGAAAGAATGGAAGCAAAGGGAAAATAACTAGTCTAACTCTAAGTCTCAATACACTCCCAATATAGTACCAACATTCCCACATGGATAGATAACACAAGCCACATGGTCCAAAGCTCAATATTAGCTTCAACAAGGAGAGAGCATATGAATTTATTGCACAAGGAGGCCAAATCTAAACCAAAGGGATCAACTCAAATTAGAGATATGTAAGGTTTATGTTTTTTAATTTGTAACTTCGAAAGATATTGTGTTGTATATTATTGTTGTATATCATTGTACCCCCATCGGAGATGTTTTTCCCTCCATCCAGGATGTTATTATTATGTATGGTCATTGAGGAAAACTCTCCATTGTAAGTTGGGGAAGTAGTCCCCAAGATGAATATAATCAAATGTATTTTTTAGTCTCCCTAGGTGAAGTTGACCCTGCTAAGGTAAGAGGTCGATCCAGTCAATGTTTCGGTCAGTTACTTGATGTGTATAAATAGGGAGGCACCCTCCCTCATTTAGACACACACTCACTCACTTACAACTTTGCATGAGGTGAGAGAGAGGACAAGGAGGAAGGGAGAGAGTTGCAAAAGACATCTTATTCTTGGGTTTTACCATCTTGTGATATTGTATTGGTGACATAACTATTCTAAGGAAGTTTGTGGGGTTTTCTCTTTTATGGTTTCCCCGAGGAAAATATTTATGTCTTGTGATGCATCTTATGTATCTTGTTGTGCTTGTTATTCTTTCAGATAAATATCCTAATCAATTTGAATTAGAGTTGAAAAACTAACATGGTATCAGAGCCTCTATGAAAGAAGGCCCTGTGCAACAATAAAAAACTAGGGCTTCCTAGTTTAAGGTATTCTCTCCACATATCATAAGAAAAGAGGGTCAGGATAACTTGCCTTAGGAGGCAACATATTTTGGCGGAAACATAATCAAATTTGGAGAAGTTTCAATTTTTTACTGTTGTACACTATGGGAAGTGTTGGCCCTAAGGAAAGGAAAGCATAATTGATTTAGAATTCTACCTAAGTATGGAGAAGAACAAAGGAAGAAGAGAAAGGAGCTACGACAGAGGAAACAACATAAGACGGAAGAGGAAACACCAAAATAAGGATGACGAGCAAGAGAAGAAGGAAGAGCTGTGACAGAAGGAAGATGTGCGATAGAAGAAGTAACACGACAGAAGGAAGGGATGAAAAAAGGTAATATGCGACGGAATACCAGTACCAGAAGGCATGCAAACGACATAACGGTTGGAAAATGACAGCAAGGAAAAACAAATATAAAGGGACATGCCATAAAGATCGTGGGTACGAGTTCGTTTAGATCCGGTGGAAGCCACACATATGAAGATATTGTTGTAAGTCATGCCGTTAGCACCTATTATTAGGTGTCACTAGAATAGGAAAGACAACATGTTGGTTAAGTATAGGAAGTCGGTTGAGAAAGTGACAGGTAATGAATCTGTAACAAGTTTGTAAACGAGTCTATAAAGAGAAGAACCCAAGCTGTATGCGGGTTAGACTCTCGTGAGCTTCTTTTCTATTCGCTGCTGATTGTTTTTAGAATTTTAGTAACTTTGTAGTTGTTGTCTAATAGAGGTAGCTAAGTGCATTTTTATTTGAAGAACCTGCAGCTGAGTGTGCAGAAGTGTAGGAAAGGTTGAGTCTATCCAGGCAGTGTGCGGATCGTTAGTAGAGTTGAGTAGGAAGAGAGAAGAGGAGAATATTAGAGAGCATGAGAGGAAGAAAGAGTCTGTAAAGTTGAAGAAGAAGATATAGAGCAGAGTATGTAGCTTAGTGCGTAGATGAAAGGTGGATATATCTCTCAGGCCAGATGAAGAGCACCTTTGTGGTTTTTTCCCAGATGGGTTTCCACGTTAACTTATGTGTATTTTTGTGAATGATTGAATGTGTTTGAGTTATCTGTATAAATGTTGCAGTGAATGAATGCTTATAAGTTTTCTCATGAATGAATATATGTATACCCGTCGTGTTGTTATCAGTTAAATGCACTTATGTTGCACATGGGTTGGTATTAGAATTGTTGCACATGAATAGTTGAGTTAAGATATCACTATTTATAATAAGTAGAAGTAATCCACCCTCAAGATTCGTTAAGCACCTTGGTATGCCACTGAGGTACCATAAATCCCCCACCCAACTATGAAAACCTAGTTCTAGCAGTTACCAAATAAGGAACGAGAGATATCTCGGGTGAGATTGCATCTACGTCGCAGGTGCCATAGATTGGGATTTTCTCTGTTGGGTCGATATGTTGGGATTTTTCACACTAAGAAGAAGTTAATGAACCTAGGTTGGGATCCCGAGAGGAGGGATAGAAAAGCCAAAAAATGGTTTCGTTGCCGAGAAGAAAGTAAAGGATCTTGGGTGGAACCCAATAGAGAGGCTGGATTGTTACCTCTATATAGATATCCATGAGATTTCTTTTCCGAGTTTCCCATTGTCTTGCATGAGTTGTTGTCTAAGTTGGAAACCCAACAAAGAAATTTCCAATGGGGAGAACCAAGGGAGTGGAATCCTCAATTGATTGAGCTACTGAAAAAGAGTAAGAAACCCTGTCTCGAGGGCTGTATATCTCTGTATATATAATATCTTGGAGGGATACATTAATGAGTTTTTTTTTGACACAATAACCTCATATAGTGAGGTGGAGCGGAATTTTTTTCAAGGACCACACGGTAGACACTATTCATATTTAAAGACATGGATAAAGATTCGTGTATGTGAAAAAGGAATTCTATGAATGTGACAAGCTGAAAGATGTGTACAAAAAGGAGGGTATGTTGCAGCAAAACTCTAGGAAAATTGATGCAAACTAAGTTGAAATGTTCCCAAGAGATAGTGGAACAGAACTAGAATCTGGTTGTTTAAGAAGTGGAATAAGTTTTAGATCCAAAAAGAGAAGAAAGACTCTCAGAGAAAGAGAAGGTTGTAGTACAACCAAATAAGAAGCAGACTACGAGTTTTTGACGTACGTTGACGAAGGATCTTGCGATGAAGAATAAGAATATCAGCCGATATCTGAAGGAGATGAAGAATCAGAAGAGTCGACCAAAGCTCTAGTTTCTGGACGTGAGAACAACATGCCCTCATCGCCGTGTACATTTCCAGAGGTAAGCCTCTCGAGACTTGTCTCCAAGTGAATTTGTAAATACAAGTAGTACTAACTCTGTAAATAGCAGAAAAGGGAGTCCGACTAGCCAAACTTCTATTCCAAACATGCCAGCAGTTAATATAATTTTTGGAGCTGATATTAAATTACTGATATTCAATGGAAATGGGTTGGAAGACCCATAATAACATTGCTTTCTTTGTGAAGTCATGTGTAATGTGCGACATATCCAGGATAAAAAAATTAAGAGAGCACAAATGATCACGACTCTATGTGGTCGTGCGCTATACTGGTACATGAAATTATCCTTAGTGCCAGTTGGAGTGGCCCAAAAAATGCTCGACCAGATGTGAATTGGAATGATAGATGAATTCAGGAAGCCAAAGTCCGAGTCGTAGTGCATTACTGAGATCAAAGAAACCAAGAAACTACTTACAGAATCTGTTTGGGACTTCGACCCGATATTCAAGACATTAATGGCCAAATTAAGATTCCAAATGTTGGATGTACAACATAAGGAATGACTCATTGCCACCTTGTTTCCACACATTCGGATATTGTTGATGCAACACAAGCTTGTGTCGCAGACAGAAGATCTAGAGATATCCATGAAGATGGAATCCTCCTTGATTGGAGAAACCGACACATGAATGATGCAGATTCAGTCATAGCTAACCAACCTTAAGATCCAACTCCAGGAAATCAAGAAGAGAAAAGAAGTTGAAGAGGAACTGTGGTGTACAAGATGTAGAATATGCAGACACCATAAAGACAATTTCTTGGTGCTCATGAATTACGTCGTAGTGGGAGCACCGAACCTGATAAATACCCAAGGAATGCCTTGGTGTAGAATATGTCTGACTAGGGGCCACAAATACGAAGAGTGTTTGTACTTGCAGAAGATTGTAAGTACCCCAGCTAGTATGTACAGTAAATTATGCAAATCAGTAGGACATGATGAGAAAGACTACAAAGCAGTTCAGCTGTTGTAGGAAAATACGGTGGATACCTACTTGATGAAAAATGATGAGTAGATGCAAGCTAAATGAGTGCAACCTCAATACCAACCTGCTCAATATCCACCATTTCAATACCAACAACAACAATATCCTCAACGACAGTATCAACAGAACCAGTATCCACCATAACAGCAATACCCTCAGCAAAGGGGGGGGTGGTGTT
>LPNX010546147.1:127933-174718 GCA_001517045.1 Pseudotsuga menziesii | reverse complement strand
TTGAATGATTTTTCATTTTCATGTGGATGATTCTATGTTACACACTTATATTATGCTCATGTTCACTTGCACTAACGTCAGAAAAATGATCCTATTGGTTCCGATTGTTTCGAGCGGGTTCGATGACTTTCTAGGCTCACCCCCGGGATCAGATCAAGTGAAGGCCGTCTTCCACACATCACTTTCTGCAATTCTGATCTGGTGGTAGCCACTGCGCAAATCAAACTTGGTAAAGAACACAACATATTTCAACTGGTCGAGCACGTCATCTATGCGAGGAAGCAGGTATCGATTCTTGATCGTGATCTTGTTGAGAGCCCGATAGTCAACGCACATCCTCCATGTGCCATCTTTCTTCATCACCAAAACAAGCGGTGAACCACATGGAGAGGAGCTGGGTCTAATCGCTCCTTGGTCCAATAAGTCTTGAACCTTCTTCTTAATCTCTGCCATTTCAACTGCGGACAACCTGTACATGCCCACATTAGGAAGAGGGGCATCCTGCTGGAGATGAATCTCATGTTGAATCTCCTTTTTGGGAGGCAAAACTGTAGGTTCCTGAAATATTTCATCATAGTTAGCCACAATATCAATCATAGCCTTTTTATGAGAAGGATTACAAGCTTTGAAAGCATCGGATGCTTCAGCATCTTTTTCTCTCACAACCATGAGCATGTATCTCTTATTAGTGTTGATGAGTCTCTTCATCTGTCCTGCACTAACAAGAGTGGTGTTAGCCTTCATACTGTGAGCTCTCACAATGTACTCCACCCCATTTTTGGTGAGATGGTACTTGTTCTCATGATGGAAGAATACTGCTTTTCGATCATACAAGTATGGGCTTCCCAATACGATACTGCAGATTTCAAGAGGAACAACATTTAAGTCCACCTCATCGATCAACTTTGAAGCAATAGTAAACCTTAACCTGCATTTCTTAGTCACCTGTAGCTTAGCATTATCACATACCCATCCAAGAGGATAAGGCTTGGGGTGAGGTTTAGTCTGTATGCTCAACTTCTTAACAACTGATTCTGAGATCAAATTTACTTGAGAACCCGGATCAAATAATGTTTCAATCTTTGTATGCTTAGACACAACTCTGATGTGAAACAACTCACTTCTTCTTTTATCATTTTCTTTAGAAACATGAGTAGAACTTGAACCAGTATGAGGAGTTTTGTTACCTTGCAATCCCACGGCTGTAATCATGGTTTCGTCACCTGAGTCGGAATCCAAATCTCGTTGCGCTGTTGCAACAGTCTTTTTCTTCGTTTTGCACCCATAATGCTTTGGCCTCTGTTCAGGATGCAACTTCCAAAAAATTTCTTCATCATGCCCATCAGTGTCGCAATGGTTGCAATGGAGCTTTCCTCCTTCCTTCTTGGTAGTAGCTGTCTTCTTGCTCTTGTCTTTCTTTTTGGACTTGTGGTTGTTGTTGCGCTTGAAAGGCTTCTTCGGATGGTCTTCTTGCAAATGCTTCCCACTACTCTCAAGATGAGTAGCCTGAACACTTGCTTCATCCACACTAGTAGGATTCAACAACAACAAAGTATGGCATAGATAATGATGAAGAGCACCCATGTACTTCAAAAGAGTGTTAGGAGAATCTAAAGAAATATTCAACTCTAGAGCTTTCTTTCTAAATTCTTCAGTAAAATTCTAAACACTCTGACCCTTGCCTTGTCTAAAATTTTGCCAATCCATCATAGCCTTTTGAACATAACCCAATGGATAAAATTGCTTACGTAAAGCAGAAATGAAAGCAGACCATGATGAGAGAAGATTACCGCAAATGGTGGTACAACCACAGTATAACCAGGCACCGCGACTACAGTATAATCAGACAAAATATGTTCAAGCCACACACTATGTCCAGCAACAACCAATCCCACCACAACAATAGATGGCCCAACCGCAGTTTCAGCAAGGAGGAGTCCGAGGAGGATTACGTGGAGGGTTCAGAGGTTGAGGAGGAGGATTTGGTCGAGGAGGAGGACGAGGTCATGAATCAATCTAGTGCTACACCTATGGGGTATTTGGGCATTATCAGAGGGAGTGCCCTCATGTGCAGTGTACATACTATGCATCCAGCGATCATAATGTTGAAAGCTGCCCTCATTTGATTGCAAAATGGCAAGCATGAAATATTCCTCTGTTATAGAACGTTCATAATAAGAATCAACTTGCATTCCAAGTACAGAACCAACTGATAATGCAGAACCAGGTCCCACCGTAGACTTAGACCTAGAGCCCGCCTCAGACTCAAAACCAACCAATGAATCAACTAGTGAATCAGAACCTGCCATTGAACTTGAGTCCAGGATTGATGGTTGCCACTATTCAGGCCGAGCCATGAATGAAGGATTTTGACGTTGGAATCGGCACTCGCGCTGGTGTGAAAACTGGAGACTATGGACCGCAGCTGCAAGTTCATCTCGCTAGTAAGAAAAAGGTCACATTTGATATTGCGACAGAGAAAGACACCTTCTTTAGCGCAAAAAATGCAATCGAGAGAAATTCGGTTAAGTTACCAATTGTTGATATGCCATTTGCTTTTGATCCATCAGTAGAGGTAGGACCATTGCGGCAGCATGGTACCTTGCGAAATTTCTTTGAGAGTTGTCTATCGCTGGCAAGGGACTTTGATGCCCCTATCAAGCTTGGGACACTATTACACCACCCAGATAAGATAGTGAAGGATTCTGTTATGAATTCCTTGCAAAAAAGGAAGAAAGGCAAGGAGATGAGGATGAATGTCCAGATTGGAGATTATGAGGTTGACTCGGTCATTCTGAATCTTTGATCAGATGTAAACATTATGACCAAGAAAACCCAACAATTGATGGGAAATCCAACATTGGGATGGTCGTCGGTACAACTGCGACTAGCAAATCAGGTGAAGGTTCATCCCATTGGTTGTGTTTCAAACTTGGTTGTTGAAATTGAAGGTATGAAAACACATGCTGACTTTGATGTGATAGAAGTCATAGAAGACAATGGTTCCTATCCCGCGCTACTAGGGATTAGATGGCTAATGATAGCATGGTAGTTATCAACTTCAAAAACTGAGTTATCACATTTGAAAACCAGGATGTCAAGGTCGTTGATCCTATGGGCCCTCAAGAAGGACGGCGATATATTGAACCTGTAAAGGATGAAGTCGGGAGAAGTTGGGATCACACTTATAACATCTCTGAAGACTATATCCATCCTACCATTGATGGTGAACTTGGATGGTGCAGCGCAAGTTCCACGTCCTCTGACTCTGAAGACGCTCTAGAAATTTGGCAGAATCGGTTGCATGAAGTATCATTCAGGAAATGCGGGTTGATTACACAGTCTCTCTGACATGTTGCAACTGAGACTGTCGAGTTTCCCATTTATGAAGGACTACCGAGACTATCAGAGTTCTTTCAGGAATTTGAAGAGAAATTTTTTGAACCACAAAACTGGCTCTTGATGTAGCACTGAAGGCTACTCTGGCTCGATGGTGGGTGACACACAAACAAATGATCCATGACTGGGAACAGTGTCGTAGATTGATGAAGGTCTACTTTGGTGATTTAGAGGTCTATCATGCTGGGAGATATGACAAATGGAATGATCCCATCAGTCATTTAATCGAGTGTTAGAATTTATGGGCGTCGCGACCCAGAGATGAATGGGTCCATGCTTTCGTTCACACTCTGGAAGAAATGCCGAGACCATGGTATGTGGCGGTAGAGTTGTGTAGGACTATCACCACTTGGGAAGAGTTGTCTGATTGTTTTGCACAGACGTTTAGTTTTCAATACATCAACCCAAAGGTATGCACTGCTTTACAAATCATCCATGACATTGTACTCAAGGTCACCCTTGTCGCCTATATAGTTGATCCACATGCACATTGTTCAATCCAGTCCATGATGACCTGCTACAACTTGTTTGGGGAACCTAAAGATGATGATGAGCTGTAGAATGTTAATATTCCAGAGTTCGAAGGAAGCCGCGATGTCCCATCCCTCAACATACCGACGGACTCGACGAATCAGCCACTAAGGATCCAGAAAGTCAACATTGGGTCAAAAGAGACCCCAAAATTTGCCAATGTCGGAGACTACTAGGATGAGGAGACCATGGCCAAGATCATGGACCTGCTACATGAATTCCAGGACCTTTTTCTGACATAGTTTTTAGAGATGAAGGGAATTTTAGGAGACCTGGGGGAGATGAAAATCATGTTGAAACCCGATGCCAAATCGGTGTGACAGAGGCCGTATCGACTGAATCCACGATACAAGGACCATGTGAAGCCCGAGATTGACCGGATGCTTGATTCTGGGATCATCGATCTTGTAGAAGAATCCGAGTGGATAAGTCCTATGGTGGTATAGGATAAAAAGACAGGAGAAATCCACATTTGTGTTGACCTAAGGAAGTTGAATGATGCATGTGTACATGATCAGTTCCCTACCCCTTTTATAGATGAAGTTCTTGAATGTGTAGGCAGCCAGGAGGTGTATTCTTTCACGGATGGCCTCTCAGGATACCACCAGATCCAGATTGCGAAGGAGGATCGCTATAAGACTACATTTGTCACTGAGTGGGGCTGTTTTCAATATACAGTCATGTCGTTTGGGCTGAAGAATGCACCAGTTGTATTCTCTCGGATAGTTGTCGCTGTATTTAAATATTTCAGTCAAAATTTCCTACAGGTGTATATGGATGACTGGACCGTCTATGGACTAATTAGGGACCATCTGGACAACCTGTGGCTGATGTTGGAAAGGTGTCGCCAGCATTAGATTGCCTTAAACTCTAAAAAGTGTATTTTTTGTGCACCATTTGGCATGCTACTAGGGCACATTGTTTGCAAAGAAGGTTTGTTGGTCGATCTGAAAAAGATTGTGCTAACCCTCAGTTTACCATCATCAACTAATGTCAAGATGCTTTGGGACACATTGGGGCATACCAGATACTATCACAAGTTTATCAAAGGATACGCTGTGATTACTGCCCCCATGGAGAAACTACTAAAGAAGGATGTAGCCTATGAATGGACTCAGGAATGTCAAGGAAGTTTTGACACTTTGAAAGCCAAGATGACCTCTGTGCCCATACTGGTTTTTCCTAATTGGGATAAGGAGTTCCATGTGCACGTCTATCGCGCTGGGGGTCGTTCTTGCGCAACCAGGTGAAGGCAACCTGGATCACCCGATCACATATGCCAGTTGAAAGTTGTCTTTTGCTGAACGAAATTATACAACGACGGAAAGGGAAGGCTTGACAATGGTTTATGCACTGCAAAAGTTTTGGAACTACTTGTTGGGCGAACATTTAAAGATGTTCACTGATCATTCTGCTTTACAATACCTGGTCAATAATCCTGTGTTGGGGGGGAATATCTGTCGATGGCTGTTACTCATCCATGAGTTTGATTTTGAAATAGTTGTGAAGCCAGGGCGATTGAACACTGACCCCGATCATCTGTCTCACGTCGAGAACGGTGAAGAACCGACCAATATTTATGATAGATTGCTAGATGCGTAACTGTTCCGTGTTGACATTGCAGATGATCACTATGCACCAATTATTCAGTTTTTGGCCACGCGTGTCGCCACGGAGGACATATCGACTCACCAAAAGAAGAAGATGGTAGTAAAGGCTTCTGATTTTCAATTAATTGCGGGACAGTTATATAAGCTTGGACCAGATGAAATCTTGCAACGATGTATTTTATTGCATGAGCAGGGTCCCATTCTCGAAGAAGCACATTCAAGAATTGTGAAAGGTCACTATGGAGATCGGGCTACTGCACGAAAGGTGTTGCACGCTGGACTATGGTGGCATATGTTGCATAACGATGCCATAGACTATGCGAGGAGCTGTGATGTCTGCCATCGTGTCGGTAAACCATCACGACGGGATGAGATGCCGCTAGTATCATAGGTGACTCTGCAACCATTTGATAAATGGGCTATGGATTTGGTGGGTCCTATTAATCCATGAGGGAAGTGGACTAGTGCACGATACATCATCACTGCAACCGACTATCTCACTAGGTGGGCAAAAGCTACACCATTTGTGGATTGTACCACTGCGACGGCAGCAAGGTTCATCTTTGAAAAGATCGTGACACGGTTTGGGTGTCCTAGGATCTTGATGAGCAACCAGGGTTGCAGGTGCAACATAAGAGGAGTACACCCTACCATCCACAGGCGAATGGGACCGTCAAAGCGTTTAACAAAATCTTGGAAACAATGTTGACTAAGGTATGTAATGCTAACTGCGATGACTAGGACCTAAAAATTCCAGTGGTGTTATGGGCGTATCGCACTACTTGTAAATGACTAACTGGTCAGACACCATTTAAGTTGATCCAGCTTGAAGAAGACCATTTTATTGCTGGCTTCCACCAACAGGTTGCGAAGGATCGATAGAAGGCGTGGCATGATCGCCACATTAAGAAAAAACAGTTTGCGATAGGAGATTTGGTGCTGTTATACGAAAGTAAGTTCATCAAGCATCCAGGTAAGTTACAAATGCACTGGTTAGGTCCCTATCTTGTTCATTCCATTACTTCTGGTAGTGCAGTTCAATTACATCAATTAGATGGTGCAGTCTTACCAACGCTTGTCAATGGGAGTTGCTTAAAGCCATATAGGTTAGGGTCGGGGACGTGCACTACTTGAGGCGCTAAAAAAAATTAAAAAATGAATATTTTAGTTCAAAATAGCAAGGCAAGCCCCGGGGGAGAGGTTGCGCAAGGTTAAAGTTTGTAAGCAATGACTGGTCGACCACTTATGATAGTTGTAGGGCTATGGGTTGGTTAAGTCAAGTAATAAATGCAGGTAGTTAAAAACAGTTAGTCGACGATGCTTGTTGAAGCGACCCACATTAATGATTGATCCGACCGTTGAACGAGTAGGATTGTCAGCGGATTTGGCGTCATTAATACTAGATTTGGTAATAATGGTGATGATAGATTTGGCAATGATGAATTTTGGATTGGAGGTGGCTATAAAACAACGCGCGGGATGCGTAAGGATGGAATTTTTCAATTGAGTGAGTAGAGTGTGAAGCAAAGAAGGGATTGTGCAGTGCAGTGTGAGCTATTGAGTGAGTTGTAGTGTTGCAGGTTAGAGCTGTCGAGTGCATTCTCAGGTTTGAAGGGTGAGGGATGCTGAGCGACCTCAAAGAGATTGAGATTTCAAGTGAGTATGAGTCCCCTATTTGGCCCACGACTTTTGAAGAAGAAATTATGAGCATGCCAGTTGGTTCATCATCCATTCCCAAGTGGAAGCAGCAAGCTTAGAGGCCCAGCCCCACGCTGCCGCAAAAGAGGAAAACTCTCACCTCGGCGAGAGTGCAATGAGAAGGAACTGCATAGACCAGGTCGTCAAGATTAGGAGCTGTTGAGTCCATGGCACCTTGAGGTGTCTCTATTCATGGCAGTTTGGGATATGTCACTCCTACGCATACGGGAGCCAAGCCAAAGTAGCTGTTAAAGAATCAGAAGTATCCACCAAAATTGTTGCCGCTGCCGGAGGGGATGAAGTGATCGATTGACATCATCCCTGCGTTAATCAGGTTAAAATTTGAAGACCATGACCTTCCATTGCTCAAAGATGTCAGGGATGAGCCCTATGAGTCAATCTCAATGGGACATAGTGCCCCAATTCGGTAGATTCCCCAACCTTGGGCGAGTGGGTTAGATCAATCTGGATTGTTGGGGCTCATCAATATGCCTCATTTTGGGTGATTGAATGAAGCCTATGTGTGTGTGAAGAAACTGTTGGCTTACTTTCATGGAGGGACACTTTGGTTGAATATGTCGATCCCTGTTATAGTAGATTTGATCGCAAGCATAACAGGCTTGCTGAAGGCCAGGGAAGATCTGACACAATATATCCATGGGAGAGATACCGACAAAAGGATTGGAAAATAGTTGAAGGAGCGCTTTGGTTTACAACATGATGGCTGTGCTTATCACATCTATAGCATTAAATCATAGGCAGTGCGCATTAGTGCAAGGATTTTGATGAGCAAGGTCATTTGGGGAAACCGACTAGTCCAATGCAATTCGAGTGTTGTCGCCTATGCCCAGAAGTGTGCTGAAGGGGTGCAAATGAATTGGTCTCTATTTTTTCTAAATTAGTTACCAAAATACGTGCTTGCTACTCAAGCTGGGTGGTCATTTTCATATAGTTGGTTGTTGATCCTTATTGTGCTAGTTTCCTGGATGGAACCAGAAGACTATCAACCGATGGTAGTGGATGCGAAAAAGGTGTGTCAAGGTGCAAGGTATCAAAACTTATGGTGGGTTGAAGATCCCAGCCAATAGATGGACTGTGCCATTCACTTTTGGGTTTATTGGGAAGCATTGCAAGCCATGGCTGTTGCCGTTCCCCGGGTCTCTCCTTACGCCGCAGCTAAGTATCAGCAGATCCTTTGGTTTGACATCGGGCCCCACTCTATCTACATTCATGCACGATGGGACCTCGACAAGCAGTGGATACATTTTTCATACAAAGTCACGACAGGAGAATTGGATTCCATCGTAAAAGAGTAAGTCAGGAGGAATTATCTAAAGAACAACCACTGGATGCCCCAGAAGAGCCTGCCCAGAAGGACTTGAGCACTCACGACTCTGATAACGAGTCGTAAACGGACCCTGAGGATGTAGTGTGGCATACGTGGGAGGAGACTCGCACCAAATGGTGCCAGGAATATGAAGAGGGTAGTGGTTCCAAGCTGGGGATGGAGGATCAACTGCAACAGCTTATCAAATCAGTCACTGACTCATCCACGGATGTGACAAAGGCGATTCAAGAGTCAAACCATGAAGAATTCAGCATGGTAAGAGATCGATTAGATTCAATTTTTGGCATTATTTCTAGGCAAACATCTGTGTGACCCATGATGCAAGACATCCCGCCGATTAGCACTGAGCCCCGGCCCAAGAACGTGCAAGTTCCCCCAACTACGATCGACACAAGAAGTGAGGAAGTTCACTAGTTGCTGCAACCGATCCAGAGCGTGGATTTGGACCTGAACAAGTTGTCCGCTATGGCGTTAGTGGAGTTGTAGCACGTTGCCGCCCTAGAATTGGTGGAATGATACAACTAATTGACTGAGGGCTATGTCCAGTCCCAGAGCATCACAGAGAAGCTACAGAAACAAACAGACGATCTACGTCAATTCCGGGTGCAATTGGTAGAAGAAAAAGTTCAAGAAATCGACACCTTGAAGGTGACATAGGCTGAGATGCAACAAAAGGATGTTGAAGAGATTACAGAACTAGAAAAGGTGCAAGATCACTTGATCATTGAACAGGCACAGATGTGTGCCAGGTGTGGCAAAGTTGAGCAAGCTGTTTCTGAAGCCTGTCATCACATTTTGAGAACATGGCTAAACTCACCCCAGTCAAAAAGGCCAAATGATTGGGGCAAAATATTGTTTAGCTTCAGGATACCAACATGATGCCCAATGCCCTGGTACAACCTACAATGCCACTGGAGCAGGTTGCAGAAAGGAAATCCTCCATTGAAGACATCGCAACTAAGTTCGAAAGCATGGAGCAAGAGGCTAAAACCATTATGGAAGCGATAATGTAGTTTTGGCAGAGCGTTGTCCAGGACGAGCAGCTTCATCAGCTGACTGTGCAAGTGCAAGAAGATGAAGGTCAACTGACAACCTTGAAGAAATCACTAAGGGCTATGCCACTGATGGTACAAATCACTCGGGTTGAAGAAATGAAGGATTTACAACAGAGAGCTGCCCATGTGCAGGAATGCCAACAAAAGCACCACGCTCAGCTTGATGAATTTTAGGAAATCGGTGGACAGTTGGCTGTTAAAGCAGTCACCAAGTTGTAGGTAGTACAAGAGCATTGACAAATAGTTGACAGCAAGGCCAGGGAAGAGCACCCAGTGAAATAGGCTTTGACTAATTTTCGGAGTGCTACTGACAAAGTCCAGCTTCAGGTACGTGATATTGCGCAACAATTTGAAGATTTCAAGGTCTGGACGTCGGTACATTCCCTGTCAACCTGACCTGGCTTGGGGATGAGCCACAAGATTGTGTTGGGGGCCTGTTGGCAGGGGTTTTGGTAAGTGAGTTGCGCAGCATCGCGGCAGCTGCACAACCTCACGCGGTACCGCGCAAGGCCAGATTAGCACGATGGGCAAAAGAATAAATGCTTTAAATATTTCATATGTTATTTGAACAAGTTTTGTTGTAATAGGTCATTAGTGGTTATAAGTTAGTTAGAATTTGACCCTCAATGTAATGGCACAAGCCTATTTATAGATCTAGTTTTGCAAGTAGAAGAAAGGAAAAATAGGAGAAAAAGAGGATCATGATTATCATAGGAGAATCGCATCAGAGGATAATTGGGGCATAAGATCTAGTGCGATTTGGTTTTGTGAAGAATTTCCTATGTATTTGCGATTTATCTGTGTTTTTTTTATGTATGCAGTCTCCGGTTTTGGAGAATAATTGTGTAATGTGGGTCCTTTGCGCAAGGTTAATATGATGTGGCAATTGTGGCACAAATCTTGTCTGTTATCACTGTTGTGATCTAATCTGTTATGATGTTGCGACTTGTTCTGTTATGATGTTGTGACCTGTTTTGGTATGATGTTTTATGATTTAGTCTCTTTCTGTTCTATCGATACGATATATTTTTATGCTACTGTCTGTTGCACTATGAGTAGATATGTTTTATGGATAATGCTGTGATATTAGCAATATTGTGACAACTGTATGATGCTATAATGATTGCATAAGTTCTGAATACACTTTGCAAGTTGAGGAAATGGTGTTAAGTCGAATGCAAAGATCCGGATCTAGTAGTTATGGCGTCCTTTCATCGGATCCCCATATCCTCCGTCCCCACTGTCGGAAACTCGGTTCCGACAGCTCTCCCTTGAACACCTCGGGTGAGACTTTGTTTGCTCCACAGACATTGCTGGGCAGGGTAAAACCTATCTGGGCCAGTGATCAAGGATATTTCACTGGTTGGGCATTGACAGAGTGGGAACCCCTGTCGATGAGGCTCTGTTGGTGGGTTTCTCCAACAGTATTCATTAACCTTCCAAAGGCTCTGCAATTTAAGGCTTTATGAACAAAGTTATTACATGAGTAACAATGACCAAATATATCTGCAGATATCTATTTGGTCTCTTAGGCACCATATTATTTCTGTTTTTATCTTCAGAGTTTAGGGAATATTTCTTTCTCTCTTCTTTTTTAACTGGACTCTTTAGTGCTTCAGCATAGATTTTCTTGTTTCCTCCTTTATTAGTGAAAGAGAAACATTCTGGTTTCTTTTCTTTGTTAAAACCCGATCCATATCTATCACTTGATGCTCTTTGGCTATTCAGGATGTCATCTAGAATAATTGAGCTATTCTCAAACTTTGATTTGATAGATCCTTCATCAAGGTTTTTCTTGAATTGTATGATATCTTCTTCAAGTCTCTCAGATTCTTGTACTCTTATTTTGAGCTGTAGGTTTAGGTAGGCTCCTCAATCCTTTTGGCATCTAGAAGTTGAGCTTCCAAGTCACTAATGATATGACTTGACTGTTTGTTCTTTTTTCTCCATTTCTCAAGTTCTTCAAGAGCGCTAACAAGTTCATCTCTTAAGTCTACTTCTCCTTCTACATCCGAGTCACTATTTGAAGCTTGAGTATATATACCCATGAATATAATTTTAGTTTCTTCATCTTCACTTGTATCTGCATCTTCACTATCTTCCATGGTGAAGACAATTTTCTTTTTCTCATAGCACTTCTTCTTGTTTCCTGTTTTACCCTTTTGGAAAATTTGAGGTTTCTCTCTCATCACTATCATCTTGTTTGGGATAAGTACATTTTGAAGAAAAATGTCCAATTATTCCATAGTTAAAACATTTTAGGGTTAAATTTCCTTTATATTTTCTAGTACCCTTCTCAAGTTTTTTAATAAAAAGAGCTTCCTCATCATCTAGGTTGTTTGATTGATTTTTGGATGAGGCTTCAAATGCTGCTTCTTTTCTTGAGGATTCATTTAGTCCCGTCTGCATCTCATATGCAGTGAGAATTCCATGTAGTTCATCTACTGTCACATGGTCAAGATCATCTCTTTCTTCTAGGGTGGATACTTTTGAGCCATATTTCATTGGAAACGTTTTTAGTACATTGCTCACAACTTCTCTCTCTTTTAATTTTCCTCCAATACCTCTAATAGCATTGACAACCTCATCTACTCTTTTAAGGTATTCCCTAATATTATCTTCTTCTTTCATTTTAAGACTTTCAAACTTCCCTTTATATGTCTGAATCTTGGATTCTTTGAGTTTATATGCTCCTTCATAGATAACTTTTAACTTATCTCAGGTTTGCTTGGCAGTCTTGCATCGCATAAATTTTGTAAATACAGAGTTTGTCAACTACTCAGGATTGCATTTAGGGATTTGGAATTACCTTCATATTGGCCTAGTTCCTCTGGATTTGTAGGGGCTTGGTCATCTATTTAATACTCTTTCTCAGTTGCTTCCCAAACCTTCCATCCAAGGGACATCAGATGGCACTTCATTCTCACGCTCCAATATGCATAATTTTCTCCTATGAATAATGGAGGTATGTTGGTGGCTAAAACTTCTTGTTGATCCATAGTGGTTTTTAAATAGGATATACCTTCTAGTGATTAAATAGTAGTGAAGGAACCTGCTCTGATACCAATTGTTGGATTATCCCACAATACTGAGAGGAGGGGGGGCATGAATCAATATTGTCTTTTTATTTTAAAAATAAAAACACAAAATGAACCAAACAGGTTAAGACACAATTTTTATCTTGGAAACCTCAAGGAGAAAACCACCAATTCAAACTCATTAAAAAATGAATCTACAAAATTGCTTTACCTGCTGCTACAGAAAGGATGCAACAACACCTTGAGTTTCTTCCTGCTACAACAAAAAAGGATGCTCCAACACCCTGGGTTTCTGCCTGCTACAACAAACAAGGATGCTACAATAGACAAGGATGCTACAACACCTTGGTTTTATGTCTGCTACAATAGACAAGGATGCTAGAACACCCTTTTCAAACTTATAACCTACCCTAGCGCCACCTTGCCACCCTGGAATGATTTTTATTAGTCTGTTATTCACTTCTTGGACTCTGTCATTTGCAATCACAGAGACACTTCTTCCCTTCAATTATTCTGTTGATAAATACCTTCACGTTTCGTGGAGTCACATCTCTTTATTCTGGAAACATTCCCTTTCGAATCTGATAGTCACACCTTTTCAAAAATATGTTATTAACGATTTTTAATCAAATAAGTAATTAAAAAATTCTTGATCATTTCTGATCTGCGAGCTCCCTTCTTCTCTGATTGTAGGATTTGTCAAACCAATGCATGTGGGATTCCCTCCTCCATCAACGGGAATACTCTATCTTCAGGCCTTCGGGCTTCTTTTTCTCTCATGCTTGTGGGCTTCTTTTCCTCCTCTTTGGGCTCCCTATGGACTACCTCATGTGAGCTTACCTTTTGCAGGCATCCCCTAAGCTCTTGTTAATCAATTTACATTTAAATATTCCAGTCGTGTTCTTCCACAATCTCCATTTCCAAAATCACCTTGAGCCATTGATCTCATTTCGAGATTTTTCCTGATCGTAGATATGAGATAGGATGCGGTATGTGGATTGCTGAACAACGACATTTCTAAAAATGTCTTTCCACACTTAGCTTTCTGCCTCAACCGTTCTACACTGTTAACTTCTTCAATCTATCCATGACCGTCGATCTAAGATGGAAATCAGATATCGGATATGTAAATTTTTCAAAATATCATTCCATGATTTCCTCTTTTCGAACTAATCTTTCTGCACCGTCGATCTCATTCAAGTGCTATCCTGACCGTCGATCGTGCGGATTGTGGGTTTGTGAACTTTTCAACATGTAATTTCAAGATTTCCGCTTTCCGCACCAGTCTTCCTGCACTATCAATATTATTCGGGTGCTATCCTAACCGATTATCTTCTGGATTGCGGATTTCGGGTTTGTAACTTTTTCAACATGTCATTTTGAGATATCATCTTTCCACCATTTTTCTTCGGCATCGTCGATCTTTATGAGAATGTTTTCTTGATCGTCGATCTTCCGAATTTCGAGTAGCGGAACTATGATATTTCCCAAATTCTTTTTGTGATTCTCCACCTTCCACTTTCTGCCTTCCGCTTTTCTTCTGAATCGTCAATCTTATGTGGATGTTTTCTAGACCATCGATCTTCTGGATTTCGGGTAGCGGGACTATGAAATTTCCTAAAGTATTTTCATGATTCTCTGCCTTCCTCTTTCTGCCTTTCGCTGGTGGACTTTGGGTTGCGGAAACCCATATTAATTTATACTTTGATTTCTCGTCTTCCGCATTCCGCATTCCTCTTTCCGCTTTCCTCCTTCCGCATTTGGCTAGCGGATTTTGGGTTGCAAAAACCCATATTATTTTAGACTTTGATTTCTTGTCTTCCACTTTCCACCTTCCATACTTTGGGTTGCGAATGCCCATATTATTCTAGACCTTGATTTCAAGTCTTTCGCTTTCTGCCTTCCGGACTTCGGGTTGCGGATTCATTCTTAACCGTTGATCTTTGTCTCTTGAAAGATCTTTCCTCTGTCATCGACCCTGTCACCGGTTATTCCTTTGTTATTTGTGAAACCCTTTGACATCAATGACAACTATATTCTCAACAGAGCAAGGCCCTTATTCTCTTGAACATAGGAGGAGGTGCAAAGTGAAACCAATAATGGAGTATCATTCCTTTGTCAAAGAGTATCGATAGGGCATCACTTGTTGGAACTGGCAGTTGAAGGTCCACTCTCTTCATCCGAGAACCCACAAACATAATGCATTGTCTCATCGCTTCTATGCCATGAATCTATCACCTGATCAATAGAGATGGTACAGTAGAATTATACAAGTAGAGAGGAATCCAGGGAAGATCCTAAATTTGCAGAGGAAATTTTAGTTTTTGAATCCCTAGTTCATTTTCATGATTGAGATCAATATCCACTAGTGGTGGAAGCAGGAATGGAAGCAAAGCTAGAACCCTTAGTTCAGGAGCAACCAATTTCAAAACCACTAGATCTCATTATTGATCCACCATCAGTAAAGGGAGTAGTAATGAAGGCAGCAGATGAAATCATATACGACATTGATTGCTTTGATTCGGCTTCAACTTCAGCTTCATATTTGGTGCATTGACTATTGGAGTGAGTCGATTCAATTTTAGTTGTTCTAAATATGTTGAATCAAAATGTATGACTTTTACTTTGTTGCTCTTGAAGGCCTTGGTGGACATCCTCCCACTAGAGGTTGACTCCTCCATCACTCCTCTTCTAGACTCGATAAATTAGAGAGAGTGTTGTGATATGGCTAGAACTCATGAAATGTCAGGGTTTCACAAAACTGAAGCATTATTGGATCACTTATACTTATCCTTACTTATACTAGAACCCATCATACAAATTAAATGCATTGTGCAAAAAATAGTAGTTAATATTATGCCTATTCTTGCAGTGCATCCATAATGAAGAAAATTAAGTTTTCTATAGGTATTCAAAGTTGTTGATTCTTTTGACACATTCTTCAATTTCTTGCAATATCCTTGATTCCACGGTCACTATAATTGATTAATGAGGGTCAACATCAATCAAAGGATGCATGGGACTCCATGGGAAAAGTACATTAATTTAAGAATTGCAATGTGATGACTATTCTAAAAGTAGACATGTAATTTAAGTTCTGGAAGTGGAGGGGTTGTGAATCCTTAAACAATCAAACAGGAAAGATTCCAAGTACAATGTTGTAGACCTAGAATTAAAAATAAAAATTCAATGTGCATACAAATCAATCTCAATTAAGAATAAATTCATCTTGATAAAAAAATATCACCTCTAACATATTATGCATTACAAAAATATAGCAAACACATGTTTCGAACAAGGGTTGGTCAGATTAGAGTTTTGAACAAGGGTTGGCCAGATTAATGATCCATCATCATTAGAGGGAGTAGATATGGAGGCAAATGATGAAATAATATAAGATATAATATGCAAATACAGATCCTTAGCCACTAGGATATCTAGTTAATGAACCAACTAGAGTATACCAAGTGGACTATAGTAGAAAACCAATTGTTGTATCAACAAGAACATATTCAGCGTAGGAAAGTTAGCTAGAAGGAGTTAAGATAACCAGAATGATAAGGACATTATTTGTCACATGCCCCAATTTTGCAAAAAAAACAATATTATCTTATTTGATTTTATTTGAGGACAATATATTAAATTTTATGCTAAGTTGTAACTGATGACTCAGCAAAGTCAACGATATTTGATGTAATTTTGAATATCTTAATTATAAATAAACAAAGGTGTAGACAACATATTAGGAGAGCTGTTAAAAGAGTGTTTACTGGTCAAATTGGTGGAGGAGACTAGGTGGAGAGAAAATAGACATGTGGTAGCATCCTCAAACCACTTCCAACTGTTGCAGGTGGAAACCTCCCTACATTTGAGGTCATGATTCCCTAAGAAAGTGGAATTAGAGCAGGTGACTCAATTAATAACAACTGACCCAAAAGACCTAGGCAATATTTATAAAAATGCCCATTGAAGAGAGCTAAGGTTGCTCATTCTAGAGAAGTGATCATTCAGGTGAATGTACTTCAGAGAAATTCAATGGAAGGGAATTGTGGAAGAGTTTGAGGGGATAACTACTAAGTGATCTAGTGCAGATTTTAGGCTGTAAGATCTTACTGCTGAGTGTAGAGTGTTTTACTGAGTCATTGGACTAGTCTACTGTTTGCATGCTCCACCAGTTCTCATCCAAGAAGACCAGGAACAGGATCGGGGGTCCTGAGGAAGCGTTGTTTGAGCGTTCTCCAGGAGTTTGGTAGGGAGGAACGACCTCTTAATGCTATTGTTGTCTATCCTAATCAGGTTCTACATATTTTGTTTTATTCTGTTAGATAGTTAAATCTGAATCTGACTATAAAATGTATGTGAAATATTTAGTTGTAAAATGTTAGAGTTAGTAATCTTTTAGATTATTGAAGAAATCAATCTGAAATGGTAATGTGTTAAGATGGAAAATAATTCTAATCTGTGTTTTTCCACACCTGGAAGGACCAGGCCGTACTCTAGCATAGATAGAGTATTTACAATAGATGAAGAAAATGTTAAGAGGCTGAATAGAATAGATGTGGTTCTGCATTTAATAATACCAGAGTAATTTATTTCAGTATGTAGGTTATTATTAAAAAGAACAATAATATGGTTATCTATGTTTATTGTTTTTACAAGCTTATGTATGTAAATATACTGGAAAAGAAAGAGCAGTAATCTAGTACAGGTAGAAGGATTAATATGTTAAGAAAATACCCTAGTAGATAAGATGTTGTGTTTACAGACAGTAGATTATTGTTTTTATTTTTAGTTAAAGTATGCTCAAGGATAAACTGTGTTATGTTAGATATATATTCCTTTGTGTTTACTTATTAACTAATTGCAATGCAGTAGAAGAATCACAATCAATCTATATTGTTTATATTCAATTCAGTAAAAAAATAAACTACTAATCATATAGTTTATTTACTAATAATATCAACTAAACTAAGGCTAATAATTACTATAAACTTAGAAGGGTTATATGAAAAGTATTTAAATTATAAAGAACAAACTAGTTACAGAATCTATGCTTATCTTTGCAAATAACTCTAGTAAAATTCTTTTTATGATCTCAGTAGATAAAAACAAATAAAATATGATAATAACTAATATGAAAATAAATATACATCTATGTAAAGAACTGTTCTATAATTATCAACAGGTTTATACTTGCAAAAGTAAACTACAGGGTCAAAACCCTAAACTAAATATATTGTTTCAAATAAAAACAATTAAGCTATAATCCATTTATTTGGATCATTACATCAATAAACAATTACACTATTATAGACTGGTTACAGTCCTTATTGCAAATATATGAATAGATACAAATTTAAGATATCACAACACACACTTGTAATAATATTAACTTAATACAAATTTAAAGTAACGGAACCTATTTAAAAGAAATTAAAAGAATTATTTAAATAAGGGTTTCATTTAGGAAAACCCTAGCTCGTATTCTTGAGCAAACAAGTAAATATTACAAATTACTCTATGACTGAGTTACAGTCTTAAAATAAATAACCATATTATATACACAAAATATAATAAACAGTAATTTTCTTTATTCATAGTCAGATTGGGGAAAAACCCTAATTTACACAGAGTCACTAAACAGTATTACTGCAAAACAAGTCCGAGCTCAAAAGAAGTCTTTTTAGAAATCATTGTATCGCAGTGACAGGTCGTAAGGCTAAATTTCTTAACTAATTACAACACCCAGCTCATAGCCGGGACTACCCATCGACTTAGCAAGGGTTTGAAGACATAATAAAACCAACAACAACTTTTAAAAAGAAACTGCATAGCTAATGGCGAAGCTGGAAAAGCTTCCAAGCTCAGGGTTACACCATTGAAAACCCTGTTACAAGCAGGGTAAGAACCCGTTCGTTGAACCCAGGGCTTACCAGTTTGGAGCCACGAACCCTCGAAGACAGCCAACAACATCTTCTTCACTATTCGCAAGAGTGGTCACAAGTTCCTACAATAGCACAACACTGTGTGTTAGTTATGAAACTCTTTCACTAATGTAAAACCCTACTGTAAAAATAAATCTACTATGAGTCTTCTAAACTGGAAAGAAAACCAAGTAATTACCTTAATAAAGAGAACGAATAGTCTAGTGACGAGATTGTCACCGATAGCAAAGTATGCATCCAAATCTCTGAACCCTGCGATGATGGCGAAGCACAACCAACAACAAGAAAATATTAGCTCCTCACCGCAATGACAGGCCATAGGGAAACAAGATGNAGTATGCATCCAAATCTCTGAACCCTGCGATGATGGCGAAGCACAACCAACAACAAGAAAATATTAGCTCCTCACCGCAATGACAGGCCATAGGGAAACAAGAGGGAGCTATGGACAAGCCACAAGCAAGTGCAAAGAACAACCAATAAATTCTTGCAGAATAAAAACCCACAGTAAGGAGTTTGGCAACAAGACCGAGCACTGAAGACTACAACAACATTAACCCAAGACTCGGAGCAAACTGGATTAGGAAGGAGCTCATGGCTGCCATGGAAATATTGCACAGCATCCCAAAGGCCAGAGTGAACTACGGAGGGAAAATGATAAAGGGTTAGGGTTGCAATGGTCTTATATCTCCAATTCACGGACAAGAGATGACCACATGCCCTCCAATAAATCAAACCATGCATGGGTCGATTTCAATAGTTCACCTGCGTTTCAATCATCCCAATTATTTACACAATGATTTAATATTAAACTTTGCATAAGCTATGATGTATGCATATATAAATATCCCATCGTTAATCATATATTAATTTATCGTAATGTCTATAGCTCGATATTGGCGTTTGGGTAAAACAATGATTTCTCAACGTTGACCCTAGTAAAATATGGTAACCATTTGATGTATGGAAAAATCCAAAGTTGATTTGTTTCAAACCTTCAAACTAACTATAGATTTGTATGCTTGTAATCATTGTTGATTATGCATGTTTATAAACCTTTAAAAAAACAACAACAACTCGAATGGTGATAAATTATAGAGTGGGATAGCATAGTAAAAGAGTATAATCATGAATTCTTTTACAAGTTCAACTTTGTTTTAGACTGGCATAGACAATAGTTGCTTTTCAATTTATCTAATGCTAGTAATTTACCATGATTATTTATTTGGTAAGATAGTTTTGTGATTATGCAATATAACTTGTACTTAGCATAGGGTAGAAATTTGTTCATAGTAGAGAGATCTACCATAATAACCACTTGTTGTAATCTCACAGGTCACATAACGTTACCAATAATACACACTAAAACATATATCAATATAAAATAGAGACAAGAGATAAGAACAGATAGGTGAATAAACAGATTATATTATATAAATTAGTCCATACAACACAGAGAACTGAACTGAGTTCTCATCTTGCTCAACAGCCTAATATATATGATTGCAGAACGGTTACAAAATAACTACCTGTCAGTTCGGTGAACCGACACTACCTTAGGTGGCCAACCTATTCTCTTAGTTTAGTCGGCCGAACGACGTAGTCGGATGATTGACTAAGTCAGCCCATCGACTTAATCGGCTGATCAACTAAGTTGGCTCTTGTTCAAGTCGACTTATCGACTTGCTCCTTCTACATCTCCCCCATGAACAAAACATTTCTTTGTCCCAAAGAAACGGGAAGGTACAAAATTCTTGCTGGTCTTTAATAGTTATTGCGGTGGGATGTGAAGTCTGATGGTTGGTCGTTTCTATACGCAGACTTATACAATGGTTGGGGCTATGATGGCGAGGTGGTGTTGGAAATCTGTCCAACTCTACAAAACTTTCTGGATGTTGATGGTGAGTGTGGTCAGGCCTGATAAGATCGACATCTTTTCTACAATGGATACTTCATCTATACTCTCCATTTTGGGGCCCATAAACTGGTCCTTCTCCTCTGCAGTTTCGATAAGTCGTTTCATCTGCGGCTGATTGACTAAGTCGGCTCTTGTTCAAGTCGACTTATCAACTTGCTCCTTCTACACCACTATAGGCATTAACTTAATGTAAGAAAGGCGTTATGGTAGTAATAATAATTACAATGGAATAACCTTACTCAAGTCCATAATCATTGGAACAACATTCATTGACTTAGATATAGGAAGTAAGGCAAACAATTTTCCATGTGAAACGATGCAGTTGATTTTACACTAATCAAGCTTATAATATCAAGAAGTTTTACAGACAATAAGTTTCCCTACAGAATGTAAATATCGATCAGTTTGTTACTTAGGTAAATAATACAATAATGTATATGATACAATAGTACATGCAGTACGACATTGACGAGGAAGCTAATAACCTATTAGTGAGAAACTGATTTGTACATATAAGTAATAGGTTGATACTTACCATAACTAGTAAATTAAAAATGAAATTTAATTTATTCTATTGAGAATCTTTACTATCAGTATTGATAGAAGCTCTTTCATGAATAAAAATCAATAGTACAATAAGTATAGCATTTGCAAGATAAGCATGTTAAAATAGAAAATTAATATGTGACAAAGAATATGAGCTTAGAGTTCACAGTAAGTACCGTTGGTGTCGCTAAGTTTGATAAAGAAAGGAACTCATTTATTTGAACTTTGCTCACAAGAAAAATTGGAGAAAATAAACTACTTTACCTCATTGAAGTTGCTTGGAATTTATCAGCTTATTTTACTAAGAATATTAATTGCAAATAGAAACACTTCTTGATACTTTATGAAAGTTAAAACGTCTACTTGTTCGATCATACCTGTAAACCTATAAGAACCAGTAATCTTTCTGCATTAGCATAAATGCTAAGTAATCCCAGGATTCAAAGTTAGATTCCACCTACTTGCCATAAAGAAGATTCATTAGTAAACTGAAAGACAACAGTATGCAAGAAAATCTTATTTACGTTACGAAAATGAAACTGCTTAGTTAACGTAGTTTGAAAATGTGTAATACTAATCATTGGACTTTTTCATTTTCCGCTAACCCTTAGCTGTTAGTAAACCGCAGATTCAACATTTTATGTTATCTCAAAATTTTAATTTTTTTTGAAAATTTGGGGTTTTGACATGTGGTATCAGAGCATAAGGTTCAAACAGTAGGCCTTGATGAATCCCAACTAGCTTTTATGAAACAGTGACTTTGAATTATTTTGCTGATGTATTTTCTTTTAAATGTTATTCAACAGAGAAATTGTTTCTGAAGTTTAAGAAACAGGTATGGAAAGGCTGGAGGAATATGCAGAGGAAGAATCTCCATTTACTGAACCAAAAAACTTACCAAGAGATCCTATACCAGAATATCTAACCACCAATTCCTCAGAACTGTTACAAACAGTAAAAGACCTAAAATCTGAAATGGAATCTGTAAAACGAGAGAATGAAAGGATTCTGAGGGCTCAGGAGGAGCTGAATCAGATCCTAACAGAAATATTTCAAATTGAGGGTAGGGGTAGAAGAACTGAATCAGAAGATACAAGTCATCAACATAAATTTAAAAAGATGAAACATACTAAAAATGAAAGCAGTTCATCTTCAGAGGTGTTTGGTGAACAACAAAATTTCCATTCTACTAGTGATAGTAGTGATGGCAACCATTACACTAAAAAGAGAAAATACAAACCTTATGAGGAAATTTCTAGGAAATTCAAAAAGATAAAACCACCAACATTCAATGGAGAGACTGAGAAGGGGGAAGAAGAGGAATCCTGGTTATCTGGGATGAAGAAGTACTTCCAGATATATAACTATTCTAACCAATTAAAGGCTAGAATGGCTATCTACAATCATTCAGGAAAGGCTGACATTTGGTGGCAGGACTTGAAGAGAGTGAAGGGAATAAAAGAGAAGAATGTAAACTGGAGTACCTTCAAGAGGTACTTTAAAAATAAATTTCTGTTTGAGGAATACTATGAAGAGAGAGCAAAATATTTCTATGAGCTTAAATTAGGATCAATGACTATGAAAGATATAAACAACAAATTTTTAAGTTTGCTTAGGTATGTGCCATACCTTGTAGATGAAAAACCAAAGGTACAACGATTCCTCAGCTATATACCTTATCATATTAAGGACATGATTGAGTATGACAATCCAAAGACTTTGGAAGAAGCCATGAGGAAAGCTAACTTCTTTTATGAACAGAATTAGAAGAAGGAAAGCATGTCCAACTGGAAGGCCAAGAAGAACAATAATCATTATGATCAAAAGAAGAAAGAATATGTGCCCAACAGAAATTCTAAGAACAATAAGGCCAGAAATTTTCCTAACAATAATTTCTAAGGAAATAAGAATAATTCACCAAGCAATAAGAATAATTCCAAGGGTAAATAAATTGCTAATAACCATGGTAATTACACCAAGAAATTTGAACGCAAAGAACCTATAAAGTGTTGGGAGTGTAATGGCCCACACTATGCCTCAATCTGTCCTAATTGGAAAAAGACTGTCAGTAATATTCATACCGTTACAGAAAGAGATGACTGTTGGAGAATTAGCGAGGAATATGCCCAGAATCAATGCAGCCTTGGAGAATCGTCAAGCAGAATATCAAAATTCCATGGTGGAAGTAGAAGGTATGATAAACCAAACCCCTATAACTATTTTAATTGATCCGGGAGCTAGTCTCAGTCATATTTCACCTAAAATGGTAGAAAAATGTAAATTACCTGTTGAAAAATTTGAAAATTCTTGGTTGGTTCAGTTAGCCACTGATGCTAAAAGGAAGGTAACTTGTTTTGTAAAAGAATGTGCAGTAGTTATGGATCATTTTGAAACTGTTGTAAAGCTTAATGTATTACCTCTTGGTTCTTATGACATACTCATCGGTATGGATTGCTTAGAACAACATCAGGTCATTTTAAATTGTTATGATAAAACTTTTACGTGTTTAAATAGTGATGGAAAACTAGTAAGTGTAAAAGGAATCCCTAGGAAAACCACCATAAGGCAGATTTCTGTTCTATAGCTTAAGAGAGCTGTTAGGAAGGGTTGTAAAGCTTATGCAGTAAAAATAACTGATGAAGAGAATCTAAATAAGACAGATAAATTAAAATTGGAAGACATACCAGTCTTAAGAGAATATGTTGATGTATTTCTGAAAGAAATTTTGGGTCTAACTCCAAAAAGGGAACTGGATTTTACCATTGAGCTGGTACCTAGTGCACTACCTAGCTCAAAGGCCCCTTATCGAGTGAACATACTTGAACATAATGAATAAAAGTCACAATTAAAAGAACTTATTGATAAAAAGTATATTCGACCTAGTGTGTCTCCCTGGGGGGCACCTGTCATCTTCGTTAAGAAAAAGGATGGAACCATGCGACTTTGCATAGATTACCATCAGTTGAATAAGATGACCATTAAAAATTGATTCCCATTGCCCCGCATAGATGATCTATTTGATCAACTACGTGGAGCCACGGTGTTTTCGAAAATAGATTTAAGGTCTGGATATCATCAAGTTAGGATTAAAGATGAAGACATCTTTAAAACAACTTTTAGAACTCGATATGGCCATTACAAGTTTGTCGTCATGCCATTCGGGCTTACTAATGCCCCAACTGTTTTTATGTGTTTAATGAACAACGTTATACATAAGTATCTAGATACGTTTGTAGTCGTGTTCATCGACGATATATTAATCTATTCAAAAACTAAAAAAGAACATAAAGAACATTTAAAAATTGTTTTGCAAGAGTTACGAGATCATCAACTCTTTGCAAAGTTTAGTAAATGCGATTTCTTCAAAGATAAGATTCAGTACTTAGGTCATGTGGTGACTGAGGAAGGGATTTCAGTGGATCCTGAAAAGATAAAGGCGATTGAAGATTGGCCGGTTCCTAAGGATGTAACTGATGTTCGATCCTTGATGGAAATTATCGGTTATTACCGGAGGTTCATTGAGGGTTTTTCGATAATCGCAAATCCAATAACTTCTTTGCAGAAGAAAGGAAAAAAATTTGATTGGAACCAGAAATACGAGGAAAGCTTTAAAAAGTTAAGAACTTTATTAACCAGTGCACCTATTTTAAGAATAGCTGATCGAAATAAAGAATTTGTAGTGTGCACTTATGCCTGCAATGATGGTTTAGGTGGTGTCCTGATTCAAGAAGGGCATGTTATTACCTATGAGTCTCGGAAATTAAAAATTCATGAAAAGAATTATGCAACTTATGATCTGGAATTAGCTGCTGTTATACATGCTCTAAAGATGTGACGTCATCACCTAATTGGTAGAAAATTTATTTTAATGACTGATAATAAAGGATTAAAGTATCTATTAGATCAGCCTAATCTAAATGCCAGATAAGCTAGGTGTCTAGCTTTTCTAAGTGATTATGATTTCGAAATTCAACACATTAAAGGTAAAGAAAATAAAGTTGCTGATGCATTAAGGAGGAATGCAAGGCTGAATTTCACAGGAGTTATCAGCACTTATACAATAGATCTGGATGAACAACTTAAATCAGGGATAGAACAAGATGAAATTTACCAAAATTTACAAGCTAAAACGAAAGAAAATGCAACAGAAATCTTAAGTAAATGGTACAGTTTGAATACAAAAGAATTTTTACCGTGTATAAAGACAGAATGTATGTATCTAACGTACCTAAAGTTAAGCTGTTAATTTTGGATGAAATTCATAAAACTCCATACTCAAGTCATCCAGGCTATCAAAAGACTATAACTATGTTAAGAAAAGAATACTTTTGGCCAAATATGAAGACTGAATTATCAAAGTATATCGCTAGGTGTTTTGAATGTCAACAGGTGAAAACTGAACATCAACACCCAACTGGATTACTTCAGCCATTACCCATTCCTAGCTAGAAATGGGAGATAATTAGTCTCGATTTTGTTACTAGACTGCCTAGAAATCAGAATTTAAATGATTCTATCATTGTAGTGGTCGATAAGTTAAGTAAAGCAGCTCACTTTATACCTGTTAAAACTACGTATAAAGCTGCAAACATAGCTGATATCTTTCTAAAACAGATTTTCTAATTGCATGGAATACCGAAAGTTATAATCTCAGATAGAGATCCTAAATTTACAGGTAACTTTTGGAAATCTTTGTTTAAAGGATTAAACACCACATTAAATTTTAGTACTTCGTTCCATCCTCAAACAGATGAACAAACTGAAAGAGTAAACCAAGTACTGGAAGATTTATTAAGAATGTATGTGAAAGAACAGCTAGGTAAATGGGAGGATTATTTGCATCTGGTAGAATTTGCTTATATTAATAATTATCAGGCATCAACCAGATTTAGTCCTTTCAAAATTTTGTATGGAAGGAAATGTAATACTCCTATCTCTTGGAGTAATCCGGTGGATATATTAGTATTAGGACTTGAACTGTTAAAGGAAATGGAAGAAATTGTAAAGCAGGTACAAGGTAATATGAAAGTTGCATAGGATCGACAAAAAAGTCAAGCATACCTTAAAAGAACTCCAAAAGAGTTTCAGGTAGGTGAACATGTGTTCATCAAGGTGAGGCCCAAAAAGAGCTCTCTGAGATTGGGAAGTTGTGCAAAACCAGTACCTCGTTACTGTGGTCCATTTGAAATAATTTCCAGGATTGGACAAGTAGCTTATCAATTAGCATTACCACCAAATTTAAGAGTACATAATGTTTTTCACATTTCTGTATTAAAGAAATATGTTCATGATGCTACTCATGTTGTTAACTGGAATGATGTACAGGTGGAACCAGAAGGAAATTTTTTGGTGGAACAGGACTATATCCTCGGGCGGAGGGAGATCACACTTTGGAACTGCGCCATTGGACAGGTGAAGGTACAATGGAAGCACCTTAGTCCAGAGGAATCCACCTGGGAATTGGAAAGTAATATGTGAGATGCATATCTAATTCTGTTCTAGGGGAATTTTGAGGATGAAGAATAAATAACATTGAGGACGATGTTATGTTCTAAGGGGGTGTGTATGTCACATGCCCTAATTTTGCAAAAAAAACAATATTATCTTATTTGATTTTATTTGAGGACAATATATTAAATTTTATGGTAAGTTGTAACTGATGACTCAGCAGAGTCAAGGATATTTGATGTAATTCTAAATATTTTAATTATAAATAAATAAAGGTGGAGACAACCGCTTAGGAGAGCTGTTAAAAGAGTGTTTATTGGTCAAATTGGTGGAGGATACTGGGTGGAGAGCAAACGGACATGTGGCAGCATCCTCAAATCACTTCCAACTGTTGCAAGTGGTAACCTCCCTACATTTGGGGTCATGATTCCCCAAGAAAGTGGAATCAGAGCAGGTGGCTCAATTAATGACAACTGACCAAAAAGACCTAGGAAACCTTTATAAAAATGCCCATTGAAGAGAGTTGAGGCTGCTCATTCTAGAGAAGTGATCATTCAGGTGAATGTACTTCAGAGAAATTCAATGGAAGGGAATTGTGGAAGAGTTTTAGGGGGTAACTGCTGAGTGATCTAGTGCAGCTTTTAGGCTGAAAGATCTTACTGCTGAGTGCAAGGTGTTTTACTGAGTCATTGGACTCGTCTACTGTTTGCATGTTTCACTAGCTCTCAGCCAATAAGACCAAGAACAGGCTCGGGGGTCCTGAGGAAGTGTTGTTTGAGTACTCTACAGGAGTTTGGTAGGGAGGAACAGCCTCTTAACGTTGTTGTTGTATATCCTAATTAGGTTCTACATTATTTTGTTTTATTATGTTAGATAGTTAAATCTGAATCTGACTATTAAATGTATGTGAAATATTTAGTTGTAAAATGTTAGAGTTAGTAATCTTTTAGATTATTGAAGAAATGAATATGAAATAGTAATGTGTTAAGATGGAAAATAATTCTAATCTGTGTTTTTCCACACCTGGAAGGACCAGGCCGTACTCCAGCACAGATAGAGTATTTACAGTAGATGAAGAAAATGTTAAGAGGTTGAATAGAATAGATGTGGTTCTACATTTAATAATTCAAGAGTATTTTATTTCAGTATGTAGGTTATTATTAAAAAGAACAATAATATGGTTATCTAAAGTTTATTGTTTTTACAAGCTTATTTATGTAAATATACTGGAAAAGAAAGAGCAGTAATCTAGTACAGGTAGAAGGATTAATATGTTAAGAAAATACCCTAGTAGATAAGATGTTGTGTTTACAGACAATAGATTATTCTTTTTATTTTAAGTTAAAGTATGATCGAGGATAAACTATGTTATATTAGATATATATTCCTTTGTGTTTACTTAGTAACTAATTGCAACACAGTAGAAGACTCACAGTCAATCTATATTGTTTATATTCAGTTCAGTAATAAAATAAGCTACTAATCATATAGTTTATTTACTAATAATATCAACTAAACTAAGGCTAACAATTACTATAAACTAAGAAGGGTTATATGAAAAGTATTTAAATTATAAAGAACAAACTAGTTTTTTTTTTTCCAAGAAAAAAAAGCGTAATTTTATTCATCTTTCGAGATCAAAATTACATTCAATATATTCACTTCCAGGTGAATTCAAGAGTCCAAAAAATGGATCCAATATTGAGACTGCCAAGTCTTCTGTAAAAAAACAAAAAAGCAAACAAAGCTTTGAACAATTTGCTATATAGATCATTACATAGTATCTCAGTCACAAATTACAAAACTGCAAACTGTAAAAATTACAAAAACTGTCCCAAGATATGGACATCACAACCCAAATCAATA
This sequence comes from Pseudotsuga menziesii, assembly GCA_001517045.1. Lineage (NCBI taxonomy): Eukaryota > Viridiplantae > Streptophyta > Pinopsida > Pinales > Pinaceae > Pseudotsuga > Pseudotsuga menziesii. The sequence continues at coordinate 146,316 of LPNX010546147.1, read as the reverse complement.
GACAGGTCACAAAAATCTGAGATCAGACATACTGCCAAAAGAAAAGGCCACCGCCTCTGAAATGCCGTCGCCGCCGCAGAGTTCCCGAAGGAGCAAAACAGGTCGCCACGCAAGAGTATATCAACAGACACCATCAACTGCCATATAAGGCAAGCGATCTTGCTCAGCAAAATCAAATATATCATGAAGGATCCATTTGACCAATAGCATGATGCGTTCTGATCTTTGGCCCCATCCATTGCATCTACTCCATGGCGAGAAAGATCAACGCGCAGCAAGATAGCCGCCATGGCCGCCAAGATTTGTAGAGCGGGGAGCACCGACTCTGTTTTTGATGCAGAAACCAATGCAGCCCGCCCAACATTGCAGACTGAAACCACCAAGAACACTGCGATCGACCAAGACCCTCAGCAGCGAGCCTCGACGCATACCCTGGCAAATGGAATCGAAACCCAGATAACCCACCGCCATGATACACAGCGCTGGCAATTCTGCATCCATTTCATCAACGGGTAGCGCGAATTCCTTGAAGGCTTTGCTGGCTGCGAGCGTCCAATGGAGATCCCTTCTACCTTGCACAGAGCCTGCAACGGGTAGCGCATTCCTTGAAGGCTATGCTGGCTGCATCGACGACCACCAACCGGGCACATCGGCCATCCCAATCCAATTATTCAGTACAGCCCAGAGCCAACTGTTAACCCATATTGATCTTGGAGCCGAACTCTCCTACACCTACATCCCAACTTATATCTTCTCCTTGCAAAGAACAAACTAGTTACATAATATATGCTTATTTTTTCAAATAACACAAGTAAAATTATTTCTATCATCTCAGTAGATAAAAACAAATAGAATATGATAATAACTAATATGAAAATAAATATACATCTATGTAAAGAACTGTTCTATAATTATCAACAGGTTTATACCTGCAAAAGTAAACTACAGGGTCAAAACCCTAAACTAAATATATTGTTTCAAATAAAAACAATTAAGCTATAATCCATTTATTTGGATCATTACATCAATAAACAATTATACTATTATAGATTGGTTACAGTCCTTTCTGCAAACTTATGAATAGATACAAATTTAAGATATCACAACACACACTTGTAATATTATTAACTTAAAACAAACTTAACAAGTAACGGAACCTATTTAAAATAAATTAAAAGAATTATTTAAATAAGGGTTTCATTCAGGAAAACCCTAGCTCGTATTCCTGAGCAAACAAGTAAATATTACAAATTACTCTATTACTGAGTTACGGTCTTAAAATAAATAACCATATTATATACACAAAATATAATAAACAATAATTTTCTTTATTCACAGTCGGATTGGGGAAAAACCCTAATTTACTCAGAGTCACAAAATAGTATTACTGCAAAACGAGTCCGAACTCAAAAGAAGTCTTTTAAAAAATCATTGTATCATAGTGACAGGCCGTAAGGCTAAATTTATTAACTAATTACAACACCCAGCTCACAGCCGGGACTACCCATCGACTTAACAAGGGTTTGAAGACATAATAAAACCAACAACAACTTTTAAAAAGAAACTGCATAGCTAATGACGAAGATGGACAAGCTTCCAAGCTCAGGGTTACACCATTGACAACCCTGTTACAAGCAGGGTAAGAACCCATTCATTGAACCTATGGCTTACCAGTTTGGAGCCACGAACCCTCAAAGACATCCAGCAGCATCTTCTTCACTATTCTCAAGATTGGTCACAAGTTCCTGCAAGAGCATGACACTGTGTGTTAGTTATGAAACTCTTTCGCTAATGTAAAGCCCTACTGTAAAAATAAATCTAATGTGAGTCTTCTAAAATGGAAAGAAAACCAAGTAATTACCTTAATAAAGAGAGCGAACAGTCTAGCGACGGGATTGTCACCAACATCAAAGTATGCATCCAAATCTTCAAACCCTGCGATGATGGCGAAGCACAATCAACAGCAAGAAAAGCTTAGCTCCTCACCACAATGACATGCCACGGGGAAACAATATGGAGCTATGGACAGGCTGAAATCAAGTGTAAAGCAAAACCAATAAACTCTCGCAGAATAAAAACCCACAGTAAGGAGTTTGGCAACAAGACCGAGCACTGAAGACTACGGCAACATTAACCCAAGACTCGGAGCAAACTGGATCAGGAAAGAGCTCATGGTCGCCATGAAAATCTTGCAGAGTAGCCCGAAGGCCAGCGTGAACTGCGGAGGGAAAATGATAAAGGGTTAGGGTTGCAATGGTCTTATATATCCAATTCACAGACAGGAGATGACCACATGCCCTCCAATAAATCAAACCATGCATGGGTCGATTTGAATAGTTCACATGCGTTTCAATCATCCCAATTATTTACACAATGGTTTATTATCAAACTTTGCATAAGCTATGATGTATGCATATATAAATATCCCATCCTTAATCATATATCAATTTATCGTAATGTTGATAGCTTGATATTGGCGTTTGGGTAAAACAATGATTTCTCAACGTTGACCCTAGTAAAATATGGTAACCATTTGATGTATGGAAAAGTCCAAAGTTGATTTGTTTCGAACCTTCAAACTAACTATAGATTTGTATGCTTGTAAGCATTGTTGATTATGCATGTTTATAACCCTTTAAAAAAAACAACTCGAACGGTGATAAATTATAGAGTGGGATAGCATAGTAAAAGAGTATAATAATGAATTCTTTTACAAGTTCAACTTTGGTTTAGATTGGCATAGACACTAGTTGCTTTTCAAGTTATCTAATGCTAGTAATTTAGCATGATTATTTATTTGGTAAGATAGTTTTGTGATTATGCAAGATAACTTGTACTTAGCATAGGGTAGAAATTTGTTCATAGTAGAGAGATCTACCATAATAGCCACTATAGGCATTAAATTAATGTAAGAAAGGCGTTATGATAGTAATAAGAATTACAATGGAATAACCTTACTCAAGTCCATAATCATTGGAACAACGTTGATTGACTTAGATATAGGAAGTAAGGCAAACAATTTTCCATGTGAAACGATGCAGTTGATTTTACACTAATCAAGCGTATAATATCAAGAAGTTTTATAGACAATAAGTTTCCCTACAGAATGTAAATATCGATCAGTTTGGTACTTAGGTAAATAATACAATAGTACATGCAGTACGACATTGACGAGGAAGCTAATAACTTGTTAGTGAGCAATTGATTAGTACATATAAGTAATAGGTTGATACTTACCATAACTAGTAAGTTAAAAATGAAATTTAATTTATTCTATTGAGAGTCTTTACTATCAGTATTGATAGAAGCTCTTTCATGAATAAAAAACAATAGTACAATAAGTATAACATTTGCAAGATAAGCATGCTAAAATAAAAAATTAATATGCGACAAAGAATACGAGCTTAGAGTTCACAGTAAGTACCGTTGGTGTTACTAAGTTTGATAAAGAAAGGAACTCATTTATTTGAACTTTGCTTACAAGAAAAACTGGAGAAAATAAACTACTTTACCTCATTGAAGTTGCTTGGAATTTATCAGCTTATTTTACTAAGTATATTAATTGCAAATAGAAACACTTCTTGATACTTTATGAAAGTTAAAACGTCTACTTGTTCGATCATACCTGTAAACCTGTAAGAACCAGCAATCTTTCTGCATTATCATAAATGCTAAGTAAGCCTAGGATTAAAAGTTAGGTTCCACCTACTTGCCATAAAGAAGACTCATTAGTAAACTGAAAGACAACAGTATGCAAGCAAATCTTATTTACGCTACGAAAATGAAATTGCTTAGTTAACGTAGTTTGAAAATGTGTAATACCAATCATTGGACTGTTTCATTTTTCGCTAACCCTTAGCTGTTAGTAAACCACAGATTCAGCATTTTATGTTATCTCAAAATTTTAAATTTTTGTCAAAATCTGGGGTTTTGACATTATCATAGGAAATGTAAGTGAATATTTTCTATATTTACTTAGACCTTCACTTAGTTCCAGGAAAGTAGATATTTCTCACCATCCATTCGTTGTAATTTAATTCTATGCTCCACGGTGTGGTCATTATAAGTGTGTTGTTCTTGAGTACGAGAAGGCTGCAACTAGTCTTAAAAATAACGACCTACCCATATATTGTCTTGGCTAAAGTTGATGCTAATGAAGAAGAAAATAAAGCTTTGGATAATGAATATGATGTAAAGGGATTTTAGACTCTAAATATCAATTGGAGTGGAGGGGAAAGTGTTCAGGACTATAAAGGTCTTCGTGAGATAGATGGTATTGTGAATTACTTGAAACAGAAGGTTGGTCCTTTATATATTGAAATCAAATCTTCAAAAGAGGCCACTAGCCTTATCGATGACAATAAAGTATTCATAGTATGTATTCAATCGCATAGGGGAGGTATTTATTTTAATATTTTCAACTTATTTATGTAAAGGATCTATTGGAATATTTTCTTATTGTAATGAATAAGTTGGAGTGTTCTAAAACTTTGAGGATGAGGAACATACCAATTTCACCACTGTTACAAAAGCATACAAGAGGTATTTCTTTTTATAATTTCAACTACTTTATAAAAGGAATTTGTTTGAATATTTTTCTGATTGTAATGAATAGGTTGGAGTGTTCTCAAATTTTGAGGGCGAGGAATATACCAATTTCACCACTCTTACATAGGCATTGCATTCAGATTATGATTCTTGTTATACAGCTGATGCTATAGTCCTTACCATGAAGGATTCTCGAATAAAACCACTATTCATTAGGATTTTTAAACCTTTTGATGAGCAATATTTTGATTCTCAAGTAACCATTCATTTCATAGCACAATCATATTTGTTAAATACTGGAGGCACCTACAAAGTCTAATGATTTCACCATTCTTTGGTATTTTAATATTGAAGGATTTATAATGCTTGTAAGCATTTTTTTTCTAGTGCTTACAATAGATATGTGAATATGCAAGATTTCATGGTTGATTCATTAGAGAAGTTTGTTGAAGAAACCAATATGCCCCTTATAGTCCTGTAAGGTAAACTGATTTATATTTAGTCTAGTACAACATACCCACACAATATAGAAAGTCTATTATTTAGTGTGTTTATTGTTGTGCTTATTTCCATTTTCCAGTAGTGACCTATGAGTTTTTTAGATTTTGACTGGAATCATTACATGAAACATTGAAAATTCAGATGCAAATTTTTTTAGATACAACTTAATGTATAGGTTAGAATTTTCTATTTTCTATTTCTTTTGGTAAACCCATCTCCCTTTTTCTTTTCAAATGGGTTGAAGATTTTCTTCTTAAATGTTCTTCTAATGCTTTGGAAGGTTTTCTTCTCCTAATGTAGTGTTTTAATTTCTCAACCTATTAATTATCTTTTCAAATTCTCGTGAATGACATGCTCAAAGGAATAGATGTATAATATGAATAGATAGTTCAATTCTTTTCCATAATTATTGTAGTCTTTGTTAATATAAACAAATGATGTTTTTGTTGTTGGTAATTGAACATACCTTGTTTTTTTTTTTTTTAATTCTGCAGAGATATAGGAATTCAGAGCTACATATCAAGAGTTACAAAAATATTATAAAGGAAAAGGCCTGAAATTTCTCTTGCCAATATTGAGGCTAGTCAAGGTGCTCAGAGCTCTACACATAATTTATACAAATGATAAGTTTCCCTACAATTTTTTTTATAGTACCAATTTTACTTGTTTATTTCCTTTATAGGGATCTCTTGAATCCCGCTAGATCTAAAAGCATGCTTAGTTTAGAAAAAGAATGATATCTTCAATATTTCACTTCTTCTAAATACATAAGTTTCATTAGTAAGAAATTGTTTGTAGATTTAACTTGTAGGAACATTTGCACTCTTCATTGCATGATATTTTTTAGTGCTAATATGCGTTTGTATTGTTTCTAGCATACTCATGTAGTAGCATATTAATAACCGTGGTTATGCTTAGCTCATCAGGTTGGTTATCCTTGGTTTTGTTACATCGTTTTTAGACAATCCTACGATGCACTTGTTGTGTCAGAGCTTCTCTTCAAAATGTGGGAACACTCTTTTGAGTTTCAACTCCACAAGATTACGGTCATTTCAAAGAGAAGGAAGGAAGTTTCGGTCAATGCCCACTATAATATATAGAAAAGTGTATAATATATAGAAAAGTGATTAATGTAGATGATTTTTTCATGTAGTGATTGGAGACAGTTTTTTTCATGGATTAGTACTTAATTTTTGTCATTGACTAGTTCTAGATTAGTGATCGTCATGTGTTAGTGGATATTCAGTTGAAAACTCAACTGTGTTGTAGTATTTGGCATTTTATATAATATAGTTTACATTATTCAAATTATATATAATGTTTGTATTTGATATTATTGCACCGAGAGTGGTGAGGTGGTCTACAACTCAATATGGGGGTTATGTTGTAACATGTAACGTTTTGTAACACGTTGTTCGCATTACAAAAAGAAATAAAAATGCAAATGATGTGAGCTTATATATATATTTCATTTTAAACCTAGATATATGAAGCACCGAGAGGGATCAAATACCTTAAGGTGTAAATTTTTTCTTAATGTGTAACAATTTAAGATAAAAAAAATTACACCTCAAGAAATTGGATCCCTCTCAATGTTTGATAGATCTGGGTTTAAGANATATATATATATATATATATATATATATATATATATATATATATATATTTTTAAGTATATAATTTCATATATTATATTTTGATTCATTGATATTAAATTAACATGAAATTGTATGATATTGTTTTAAAATTATTCACACTAAATTATATTGAATAATAACGATGAATGGAAATAAAATAAAAATAAAAATACTAAACGAGTAATTTATATTGAATAATAATGATGAATGAAAATAAAATGAATATAAAACTACTACCCTATTAATAAATATAATGAATAGGGAACTATTAAACTAGAGATAAATCACTAGTAAAAAGTGACAAATTTGTGGCTAAAAAACAACCAAATTTGCATATATGCAAATATTTTTGCACCAACAACTAATAGTAGTTAATTTACAATCTCTTATAACATGATTAATGTTTAGTTGTATTTCAGTAGTCATTAATGGGTTGATTTGATTCAACATTTTGTGATATTTATTCGTTTATGTGGTCACTAATTGTCACAACTAATGACCAAATAAATGAGTAAATATGTTGCAAAATTAATGACCAAACAAATGACTAAATATATTACAAGATGATAAATCAAGGAAATCAATTAATGACTAACCAAAATTTAATTAAAATTTAATCAAGTTATAAGATATTGTAAATTAGCTTCTACTAGTCATCGATGCAAAAATAGTCGCATATATATATATGCAAATTTTAGTTGTTTTTTAGTCATGAATTAGACATTTTTTACTAGTGGAAAGACAAGGATGTGAGGGGTACATTGTTTGATATCCCTTCTAGCCACATTAGTGGACAATTGCTTAAACTCAAAGAATTTATGCTTGATAACGTTGTGCCTTATATATGATAGATTTATTAGAGCGTGAAGCATGTTTCCCCATCATGACTAGGTTCCACTATACTTTCCAAAGAAAATGTATGCAAAGTTTGTGTTAGGAATGCATCTCGACTACATGAGCACACCATCAAATTTATATGGTGTAGGTAGGGGACGCAATTATGAGTGTCTTGGTGCTCGTAGAGACCCTGCTACTATACCACCCCATTTGAGGTTGGTTCCCATGCCTAGAAAGAGTATTGTTAGGTTAGAGAACATAACCAAGCCATCATAGCCTGGGGTAGAGACGTATGATAATATGCTAGTAGACACCATCCACATTGCATTGAGTAGTGTTGCACTTGCTATACATAAGGAGAGATATAGACCAACATAGATCCAAATCCTAGGCTCTATCAAGCGCCAAGAAGGATCAAATCTCTCTAGGTGCAAACATCTTTTTAAGTATTGCACTCAAGGAGCTATTAGCTTTGGTGTGTCCTATATATAGCCATTGATTTGATTCAAATCAAAAGGCACACCTTTTTATTTAAGGTCGACATATAATATTTTTATTATTAATATTTAATATTATTTTGTCCAACATATATATATATATATATTAATTTTGTTAGGAACGAACATTACAACATCTCCCCCATACATGGTTTTAAAACCATGTGCAAGGCCCTCCTAAAACCATGGGTTGTTTAAGAAGCCTTGCACATGGTCTTAAAACCATTTGCAAGGCCCTCCTAAACCAGGCCTAAACCATGTACAATAAAATCATGGGTTGTTTAGGAGGCCTTGAACATGGTTTTAAAACCATTTGCAAGGCCCTCCTAAACCATGTACAATAAAACTATGGGTTATTTAGGAGGCCCTGCACATGGTTTTAAAACCATCTGCAAGGGAAACATTTTTTTTGCGGATAATTCATTATTTATTTATTTATTATTTTGATATGTATGAACATTACAACATCTCCCCCATATTATGTTTTTTTTATTTGGCACATAATTAAATTTGTAATTTCTTATTGTTTTGTTAGGTAGGAGCATTACAACATCTCCCCCATATTAGGTTGTTTTTTGTGGCCGACATTTATTTTGGCGGATAATTAAATTTTTTATTTTTTATTATTTTGTTAGTAACAAACATTACAAACAAAATATAGACAAACCTTACAAGACCTCCCTCATAGTAAGTTGTTTTTTTGGTCGACATTGATTTTGGCGGATAATTAAAATTTTTATTTTTTATTATTTTGTTAGTAACTAACATAGATCCAAATCCTAGGCTCTATCAAGCGCCGAGAGAGATCAAATCTTTGGAGGTGCCCATGTACAATAAAACCATGGGTTGTTTAGGAGTCCTTGCACATGGGTTTAAAACCATTTGCAAGGCCTTCCTAAGCCATGTACAAGAAAACAATGGGTTGTTTAGGAGGCCTTGCACATGGTTTTAAACCATGTGTACGACCAACATTTTTTTTGCGGATAATTCAATATTTTATTTTTTATTATTTTGTTAAGTAGGAACATTACAACATCTCCCCCATATTGTGTTGTTTTTCTGGCCGATAATTAAATTTTTTATTTTTTATGGTTTTGTTAGGTAGGAACATTACAACATCTCCCCCATATTAGGTTGTTTTGTGTCCGACATTTATTTTGGAGGATAATTAAAATTTTTATTTTTTATGGCCGACATTTACAAGAGGAATGTTACATAATGTTACACAATGTTACAATATCTCCCCCATAGTGGGATGTAGAGCGCTTCTTGGCGCAACAAGCATTACAAGATCTCCCTCATACTGGGCTGTAGAGCACCTCTCGGTGCAACCACCCCCTTGAATTACAAAGTCTGAGATTTAGATGGTGGATGATTCTATGCTTGAGATGGTTCACTAGGAAATTTTACTGCAATATGCTAAGATAGCTCAAGATGCATATTATCAGATATATGAGAGAGGCGGGCCATGGTTGACATAGTAGGTATGTTTTTGTACAATTATATATGTACTCAATTTTAATCATTATACATATTTAAATCATCGTTGTTAATACATGTATCTAAATGAATCAATTAAGCAATACTTTGTTTTTTATTGCTCCATGGAAGAGACTAGATTAATGGATGACCTCAATGCCACTGAGATGTCAATTGGTTATCCAATAATTTCATCTATTGATACCTCTATGGTATATGTTAACTCTCATCCTAATTTTTAACTACATTATGTATAATTGGAATTATTTTATCCTAAATTTCTTCACATCCCTTGCTCAAATTGTACAAGGTGGAGGCAAGGGTATTCTAGTTGATCTTCCAACTACAAGTTAGAATGTCACATGTAGGAGACACCGTCTCCCTCTAGTTCCTACCATCATTCACCACTCGATGAGGTACTATAATTTATGATTCAATGCAATAGAATCCAAGTTAATCAATTTATAATGTGCATTTATTAATCTAACTGGTTACATGTAATGCCACCATATGCAGTGACATCTACACGGGGTGTGATGTTGCAATCATGTGGACACATGACTGGGATGCATCAAATTCAACAAGGTCCTTATGAGGGCCCATTGATGATTCCAGGAGAAGCCACACAAACAAAGATGACACAATTCATCATCGACTCGAGCCATGTGAGTTGATCCATCTACTTAAAAATTTTAAAATTCACAATATTATAAATTTTGTACTAAAATCTAGCTAACTTATAGATTTCAAAATTTTAACTTTGTAGTATGATGAACTAGACACCAATTTTAATTATGTAGTGCACCCTGGCCAAGGACCTAGTGCGGGTGATGGTGGTGATGGCGATGGTCATACAACCAATTAGGGGCTTGGTAAATGGGGTAGTGGTGGTGGCCATTGATTCGATGACACACACATGTACTATTTTTTATTGTTATGTAATATATATAAACTTATTTTTTTTATGAATTGAATGGATTTCCAAATCATTTTATATCATATTTATGTTCATGTGTATGATGAATTTTGTTCATGTGGATAAGTATGATTCATGTGGATGATGTAATTTTATTTATTTATTTTTATGGCGATGTCTTTTATATTATCAATAATTATAGTTACAAGTTGTTAACAATCTCTTCTAATTGTAAGTTATAGTCTTAGCTATAATTACAATTAATAGTCATGATTACAATTTCACAACTACAAAATGCAATCGTGCAATTACAATAAGAAAATACTAATTTGATTTACAAATTACAAATTACAAATTGGACAATTACAACCATAAATTTAAAATCATAAATTGTTATTATAGTTACAATGTCTTGTTTTGTATGATTCTAATTATAATTTTTATTTAAAATAATCAAATTTATTTTTTATTTAACATTTTACAAGTTTCAAAATTTTAAATGTAAATTAAAAGGTCATTAATAGAAAATGGTAAACTAATGCTTGTAATATTTAAATTAAGAATTATGATATCACTATATTTTATTATTTATTTATATATTAAATTCAATCTATAAACATTAAAAAGTCTTGACAAATATCATATACAAAACAAAGTTGTAGATGTGACAAAAACATATTAATTAGATATTAAACTTGTTCAAATTATTTTTGATAATAAATTAATAATTTTTTAACTATTTCATATCACTAACGTTTGATTTTGACATTGTAGCATTGATCTTGGGAGCACAAACAAAAGTAAGAAAAATTCAAAAATTCCTACTCTTTCTATCCAAAATACTCCACTAAAACATCCTCAAAAGTTCTACAACAATTGGAGAAAACATCCTCAAAAGTTCTACAACAATTGGAGAAAGTTTTTGTGGAAGTTTCTTAAGGCCAATTTCATTAAATTTGGACCATTAAAATACTCCACTAAAACCTCCCCAAAATCTCTACAACAATTGGAGAAAGTTTTTGTGGAAGTTTCTTAAGGTCAATTTCATTAAATTTCGACCATTAAGTAAGACTTTAAATCAAGAAACTATGAATTTTGATTTCAAAAGCGTAAATACCATTATTATAAAGATCAAAATTGGATTGCGAACGTATGAATATTTGTTTTCGAAAACATGAATTATGATTACGAAAGTATGAATTTAGAATATTTCCAAATTTAAAAAGTAAAAGTTAAGTTTTAAATTCAAACTTAAATTTAAAATGTTGAGTTTTAATAGAATGAAATCTACATATAGAGTGTGTTAGGGTTACTTAAAAAATAAAGAAAAAACATTCATATATTATAGAAACAAGCAATTAATAGTAAGACAACCTCAAAATGATAACAAAATTAAACACAAGTATTTGACCCATTTGTATATCTATTAGGAAATAAGAATAAAAGGGGTTTTTCATTGGCCAAAAAGGTGTTAAGACATCGAAGGTGTTAAGAAATATATTGAGATTTCCGCAAGAAGTAATGTTGACCATTGTGTTAAGAGGTAGAAGTGTCATTCCTGATCATGGTGGAATACTTGGCATGTGCAAGAAAGGGACCTACCTTGACATTGTGAAAGATTTATAGAACCTTGCTATGCATGTGGCACCTTGTTTGATCAATGATTTGGTCAAAAGGAATAAATGTGCTAAACTTTTGATTAAATGTTTATACAATACATTTACAAATATAGACACCTAGTAAGAGTGATAATACGCACTCTGTATCTCTCTCTAGGAAAGAAATGTGTAATTCTCATCAAAGTATATCACTGATAAGATCGTGGCTAGCTCAAATACCTCGTGAAAATGTTTGAATTTGGAAGCTTTCCACCTGAACCTATGAGAGTGTTTGACGCATTTATAAAACTGATTTTGGAACTTCTCAAAGAATTAAGAAATAGGAATTTCGTCCTCAAGCAAGGAAATCCTCTTTGATGACACAAGTGAAGAAGATGATGGATCAATGGTAGCATACTCATATTTCTTCCATGTGTCTGTGATATCTAACAATCTAGAGTTTGTTGGATCGATAGGGAAAATCATATAGAACACTACAAAATTACCATATTCAAGGCATCTTCTTCCACCTACACATCTTGTACTGAGAAATACATCTTCAGGATTCCTTTTGCATAGAAATAAAATCTCACAGCGTGGGAGAAGCTAGTTCACCTTGCTAGAGCGTTTTGCAAAAATCTATTAATGTGTCATAATAGAGTTGGAATTCAATATTGTATCAACAACAACAATGTCACAAATTGTATTCGATCTAATATACCGTGATTTCAATTTATCAAACATGTTGATTGCAATCTTGATAACACGATTGATTTCCTGAAATTCCTAAAAACATGTAACTCATGCCATCTCCATAACATGCTTACAATGTTCGACATAAAAGCCTCTGCATAAACATTGTCACAGGACATGCATTCAATTTGGTATACCACGAGGATGGTTGTCCCAAAACTCTACCACCTTCTCTCTAATGCCTTCAGAAAACCTGTCTCAATAGGGTTTCCTACAAATAAGAGCCCGACAAGCAACTTCATCATTTTTGAACGTTGAATTTAGTATATTTGTGCAAGGTTCTTCTTGAAACATAGAATAATTTTAACATTGTTGCCACCATTCGACTTCATGTCAATTTCACCTTAAACAAAAATAATAAAGTGAAAGACAGTGATAGATAAAGATGCATATTGTTAGGAAAGGGAGAATGATCATTCTAGAGAAAATAAGAAAAAGGATTTGTTGGTGCAGAAAATTGAATGATTACAATTACAATTCTCATCAGTGTAACCTCAATTTTATACTTTGTGATGTTGGTTAGGTCCATTTTGTGTAGGTTTGTATCTAAACTTAATAATTAACATACAAGTTAAAAAATATCATTGAGATTAATAGAGTTTTTTTATCCCAAACAAGTTCATTAACATAGTTTTGTTTGAAACAAAGAAAAGACGTGCATTAACATTGCAACAAAATAACTATGAATGAATACGTTAGATACATTCAGAGAGATGGAATATGTGAATGCAAAGAAAGAGAGATGAACTAATTTCTTTGGGTTCATTGGATGTTTGCTGTTAGCTCTTCAAAATTGTCATTGAGCCATAGATTTGCAGTTCAACTTGCTTATACATTTCCAATGTCATTACAATACAGACCCATAACGCATGACTAATTGTTTTTGGGTCATTCAAAGTCAAGAGCCTTATGGAAAGTGTGGAATCCAAACACATTAAGTATGTACACTAAATGTGATGTCAGTTCTCATGCCGAAAAGGATCAACAATTACCATAATACATGAATTCAAATGGGGATTCAAAAAGACAGAGTGCCCAAGCTTCTATGGGGAACTTTTATTGGTAGAACCATTTGGGTGTGAGCTATGTGTGGATTTAATTTTGTGAAAGGGTACATGGTATCAAAGAATATATGAAAGCTAAAGAGAACAAATATGATTATACTCTTTAAATGCCAAAGGAAGACAATGGGTGGTGAATCTTGAACATTACTCATCATTTATATCCATTCTCATACAGTATGGAAGGTACAATATTCATTAAAGAACTGTCACGTCCCCTCCCCTCTCGCCACGGAGAGGACATGACTCTATGCTGCCATCTATAACCAGGGATCTAGCCCCATGAACATAAACAAAAATGCATTGGAAGTAAAAGACACATGCATATGTCTAACAAATGAAAATGCAATGGAAGCAAACACATTCATGCATTCATCATAATTATTAAAACAATATATTGTTGAATTAATAAAGGAGAGCACTTATCTTGAAATTGAGCCGCCCTGAGCAACTAGCTATGTCGCTGCAACGTTCCACCCAACCATAGGCCAATTATGTTCATCAATATCTCAACACAACTTTCACCCCCGAGTTGGGCATGATTTCCACAAGGAAAAAGGGAACAACAGGCTCACACATAGCCAAATACACACCAAGGTTCAGCTAAACCAATCTACAGTTGGGTTTATTAGGCTGCTAAGGTAGTGGAAAGGAAGAATTGCTAACCTAGTGAGCTCATCCACATAACTATGGACACCTCTTCAAGATCTATGTAGCTTGGCCTCCACAATACCTACACACCCAACACAAGGAAGTATTCCCTTCTCTGCTACACAGTCCCTCAAGCCATACCTTCCCTTCCAGTGTTCTCTTAGGTGTGCATAGAAGATTATCCAGCCCCTCTTGATATTTTGTGAGGTTCCTCTCTTCACTAGGTTTATCAAGCCAATTATGGTCCTTTTCCACTCCTACGTCTTACTCACAGTTCAGACCAAAACAAGGATGCACATAACAACAAAACACAAGTGTTGGGCATGAATAAAAACATTTTGGTAACTAAAAACGAAATGGTAGATGGGGAAAAACGTTTTGGTAACTAAAAACGAAATGGTAGATGGGGAAATCAACCCTGAGAGAGCAATTCGATTTCAACAGACGTTTATGGACATTGTAGGGGAAAAAATGACCTCTATAAACCCCCAAATCGTGAATCTATGCTTCATCCACTGTGCAACACAAAAGTAGATTCCCAGCCATGGAAAGATGAGGAAAATTGCAGAAAACGTGAGGGAAAACGCCCCAGCTAGCTCCAAATACGTGAGGAAGTGAAACACATGGGTAAGGAATGGTTTGGGCACAAATTTTTGGGTGTTTTCTTGCCCCATAAGCAAAATACATTTTTCCCAAAATTGATGGCTTGCCCCAATACGAAATTGACTGCCATACCTCTCTATTCGCAATGCATTAATTACCTCAACCAACTCCTGGAAGAATTAAATGATTAGGTGCATAAGACAAAATGGGTAGTTGAGATTTTATGGGTTCTCTCATTGACATTTGGCTTAACACTATTGGCTCAAGGGTTTGAATAATTTCCCTCCCTATTCCTTGTGAAAATCATGCCCCCATCTCTTGTTGCATTGCATAGCTAGTTGTGGGTATTTTATTAAATTGCATATTTACATGATGTCTCAATTTATATTGTTCCTAGCTAGCACGAGAACCATAGGTATCGATTTTTAATTGCCGATACATAAAATGCTAAATCGATGGCGGGGCCTTGGCCTTGAGCTCCTCACCATGATTTAATAACGACACTTACATCATGTACAATTTTAAAGCAATAGGGATCAAAATAGGGATATTACAAGAACCAAGAGTTAGGTCAAATCTTGCTAGCTCATTCGGTTAAGGTGTGGGTCTCGTCAAAAAGGCGACCCATGTTCAATCCCCTTAGGGGTGAGTTAGTTGGGAGGAGACACCCAAAAATACAACCATGATAAGGGTTGGTGTGGCCTAGGCTGGGTGCGATCCCCAGGTGACTTTGACGGCTTAGATTCCCCTGGGTTGCGGTTATCTTATCCAATGGTGGGAATGAATTGGTCTCGAGTGACGGGAATTTCTTACAAACAAACAAAAAAACAAAAGTTAGGACTCAATAGACTGTTGAAAATGTGACCTTTCTTCAAAAATTTATGATATATTTATTTTCCTTCACAAATAACAAATGAATTAAAAAAATTACATTTTTTTAAAAAGTCAATTCAATTTTGATTACTAGTGCCAATACCATATTTGAAATACATGCCCTTCATATTTTCCTTCACACCCATCCTTATTGATCCATATCTTTTTACCAAGGTCCAAACTCTTATCTTAGCATCATAAATTAAATCATCTTATCTTATGTCCCAAACTCTTTTTTCTAAAATTCTTATCTTAGTATCATAAATCTCATGCCTTAGGCAGGGGATAAAAGTGTAACTAGGTATAGTATCATGGCTTCATGTGTGAAGATAAAGAGTGGTGGATAAGTGATATCACATGGTATCTAATGGATTCATGATATCACATGGTCTTTGTTTTCATGGTAAACCAGCATAGATCCAAATCCTAGGCTCCATCAAGCGTTGAGAGGGATCAAATCTTTGGAGATGCAAACCTCTTCTTAAGTATTGCTCTCAACTATTAGTTTTAGTGTGATTTAGACCAAAAGACACATCTTTTTATTTAAGGTCGACATATAATATTTTTATTATTAATATTTAATACTATTTATAGCTAACATATAATATTTTATATTCTTTTTTATTTTGTTAGGAAATAACAGTACAACATCTCCCCCATACATGGTTTTAAAACCATTTCACTACAGAATTTGAGGCCAAAATCCGACGGCTACCATGTCTGAGATTCGACACTAACCTGTTGGGTATTTGACATATACACTTTTTTTTTGCCGTCGGTGGCGTAACATCGGATCTCCGACCGTCGACTAATAAGGGTCGAAGCTCCGATAGACCATTGTGCACATATTCGACCATTATTCCTTCCGAAGTGCCAACCAAAATTGTATAAACCGTCGGAAATTCGACGTCATCTAACCCCTGAAGCGTTGGCCGTCCGATGGACAAAAGTTTCTGAGAAATGGTGGTGTCGTCAAATTTTAATTCAGACAGTGTCGGTACTCCGTTGCACTTCGAGACTAGAAGAGTCGACCTTCCGACGCAGTCCGACACTTTAATCGTCGGTCGTCCGATGGGAGGAAGTGTCGGAGTCATGGCACGGCCGTCGGATGGGTTGACCGAAGTGTCAGAAGAACGTCAAAAAAGCGACGCCTGTTGATGGATTTAAAAAAAAATCCAAAGATTTCACTTACGACGACATGGTTTTAGCCTAGAATTTGACCACTAAAGGAATCCTAGTAGCAAACTAGAGGATTCTATGTCAAGTATATATTTCATCCTTGCACATATAGTTATCACAACTACTTTACTCTTAACTTTAGTTTTTGCAAAATAGAAAACCCAATATCCTCAAGAGAAGCACCCTCCTTTCTATTTATGGAATAAGGAAGAGAGTAATTACAAGCAAACCCTGTACTAAGTCTACAAGTGGACCACTTATTAAGACAAAGTCCAATCTAACCAATCCATGAACACTTTAAGAGAATGTTCCTTAACTAGAGACATTACATGTGCTAAGGGTAGGTGATTACAACACAACTTCACGGTAGTGTGAACCATATGTACAAAGGTCACGTAATCCCATGCCCGCATGTTCCAACTTACCTACTTAGAAATGGCCTATGTGACTTGGCTTTCAAGAGAGTCGGAGAAAGGTTGCTTGCAATCAAGTTTTCCTAGTTGAACATAATGCAGTGCTTCTTTGGGTGAGACTATTAGTTGGAAAGTGGAATGAAGCAGTCCCCATACACTGTCTATGTCCTTGACCTCCATTTTGAGTTGACTAAAGTTCTAAAGGGTGGTATTTTATAACATGATTAAGATGAAATGGGTCTAAAGAATTTTGTTTATCCTTCATATGCATTGTGCTAATTGTATAAGTATTTGCATAAGTTTCTCCCTGTATAAGAAAGAGCTCTCATGCAAAGAGTGCTTTACATCCACAATCTTAATAAGTGATGATGGAGGACACTTAACCTATAGAGTCTCTAAATAGAGGGAGCCAAAGGAAACAACTAAGATAAAAAAATAACAGAAATAAACTTGCTGACCAAGAGGCATTCAATACTTTTAGAATAGTCTAGCTTTGCTCAAGGAAGGGATATAGAATAAGATTGAATCCCAGAAATACATAACCACTTCATATAGCAAAGAGACAAAGAAACAAAAAAGTATGTTACCTTAAATCATTATTAATAATGTAAAGTAGATATTTAACTTCACTCTTGCAAATTCCAAACAACTAGTAGAACAGTACGGTATAATAGTCTAGCAAACTTCCAAGGGATCAATACTTGTTTTCAGAATTATAGTCTTAGGGTAAACAGTAAATGGAAGATATACCTCATTTGGCACATTTGCTACTTTGAAATTTCCTTCAAATTCTTGTTTTGGAGTGTACTCCAAGTCTTCAATGCCCCACCCTACACA
>LPNX010546147.1:78318-111847 GCA_001517045.1 Pseudotsuga menziesii | reverse complement strand
GATTTCATCTGTGCAAATGGATTAACACCATCTTCTGCCAAAGAAATCCTAAGATTACGTGGTTCTTCTTTAAAGTGAGGCCACTTTTCCTCAATATCTCTAAAAGTAGTACTATCTGCAGGAATTCGGATAACATCATCTTGACTTATGTTCCTGGCATGGTAATCCATAAATTGCGCTATGTTTTTGCACATGAACAGTCGTTGCAAACGTGGAATGATGGGAATATAACGAAGAACCTTCTGAGGCACCTTTTTTGTTACTTTATCTGTACGATATCTACTTACATGACATTCCGAACATTCTATTGCAAATTCATGCTGGTTATAATATATAACATGGTCATCGGGACATGCATGAATTGCTTCAGAATGAATTCCAATCTCTTTCATGATGGAAGATAAATCTCGAAATGTGCGAGGTAAAATATTTGATGGTGGTAACAAAAAATCAGCCATCAAGCTACCAAAAAAAAAATGTTAATGTAATAAATAAATAATATTAACGAAACACGCTTCATCCGTACAATGATCAATAATGAGTTAACAATACAATTATTAGAGGAATGCAAATAAACTTTATCACGATCCTATATATGTGATGGATTATTTTAGATACCTTAGCATACGTGTGATTGCAATGTTTGAAAGACCATTCATAACCTTCAAGTTCATTATCAACAATATAGTAGAGAGAAGATTTTTTTTGGAGCCTTCATAAAGGGGTTCATATGCCTTATCGAGAAGAGGTATATCGTGAACATCATCAAAGTCATCATCTTTTTCATTATCAACATCATTGCCATCCATTCTAATGTTAAATGAATCATGGATCAATGTATTTGTACCATCATCTTCAATTACATCATCGACATGAGATCTCATCTTGTTCAATATGATCATTCACTTGTTCTCCATTAAACATACACGCTCCATGATCCTGATCCTGAACTTGTTCTAAAAGCACTTCCTCTGGACGACATGCTATAGGGTGTCTTTCCTTTAATATAAATACATGAAAACATCAATAGATATACATTAATATATGAAGAAAAAATAATACATACGATAAAAAAACGAATATAATAATGTTTATAATGCTAAACCTACAAATAAACGATATTCATTCCCCCCCTCAGCGTGTCCATGTTCCCTACAATGTTTTGTGGCTGTTGAGATCAATATTCTTCTCCTCTTAAATCCCCTGCATTGAGTACACGAACAATAACATTTGCCATCACCCCTTCATTTCGCTGCATCCCATAGTCTAGCAAGCAATTGTCAGTTGTCTTAGTTTGGATCCGGAATATTTAATCTATTTGACATTTTGTCATAAACTTCGTTAATGAATATAATCGGTTGTCTTAAAAAATCAAGTTCCATGCATCAACCATGCATCAACCGCGCATCAAGGTTTTGTCAAACGGAGAGAAGTCGAAGAATAAAAAATTCCTGGCAAACTGTCTATCGATGAAAAAAAAATTCCCACAATCGCCCGTTGAAGAATAAAATTATTCCTGAAAACGTCCGTCGAGGAACAAATAATTTTCGCAATCATCCGTCGCTTCCACAACAAGCATGTCAAAATGTTTAAAACGATTTATATTTATAATGGCCATGCGTCGGATATTCGACGCCTTGAACATAGTTACTGTTGAAAGTATGGAACCATAAAATTTAAAATCATGTACAAACCTTATAAAAAAAATATATACGAACCATCGGATATCCGACTCTTATGGGTTGGATATCTGACTTGTGTTTGGTTCATAGACGTCGAAAATCCGACAGGGAAGTGTCGAATAACCGCCACTACATGAGTCGAAAATCCGACGCCTATCTGGCACGGAAGTGTCGGATAACCGCCACTACAAGAGTCGAAATTCCGACGCCAAAGTGTCGGATAATTGACGGCGATAGAAATATTTTGTTGTCGGCATTTTATAGATTGATTGCTGTCTGACACATCCGTGAGAAATGTCGAATGACGTCGGATTCTGTCGTCGGATTTCGGGTTCAAATCTTGTAGTGTGTGCAAGGCCTCCTAAAACCATGGGTTGTTTAGGAGGCCTTGCACATGGTCTTAAAACCATTTGCAACTACCTCCTAAACCATCTACAATAAAACCATGGGTTGTTTAGGAGGCCTTGTACATGGTTTTAAAACCAATTGCAAGGCTCTCATAAACCATGTACAATAAAACCATGGGTTGTTTAGGAGGCCTTGCACATGGTTTTAAAACCATGTGCATGACCAACATTGTTTTTGCAGATAATTCAATTTTTTATTTTTTATTATTTTGTTAAGTAGGAACATTACAACATCTCCCCTATATTGTGTTGTTTTTCACCCACATCTTTTTTACTGATAATTAAATTTTTTATTTTTTATTGTTTTGTTAGGTATGAACATTACAACATCTCCCCTATATTAAGTTGTTTTTGTGGTAGACATTTATTTTGGAGGATAATTATTTATTATTTATTTTTTATGACCTACATTTATGTAACTTAACCTTACAAGATCTGTCCCTCTCCCATTCTCGGCTCTATGAGGGCCTCTTGACCAAAAAAACAAGGAATATCCTAGGAGGCTAACCTTTTAATCTGGAGTAAGATTTAAACTACTTGTGATTGGCTAAAACTCATGTCTTCCTCCTCCATTATTTTATAGATGCATTTGATGTGGATTTCATATCTTTATTTCAATGGACACATATTTCTCATGGTCTTTCTACTCAAACAAGTCAACCTAAGCCCACCCAAGTTCCTCATCATCTCGTTTTTAAATTTCACAATTTTGTTATAGATTTTATATTGTCGAGCGGTCAACTCAAAGAGTACTGTTAATGCTGGTCGTCCACCTACTAAATCCAAATGCAATCCCTTTCGGCGAAGTTCATACTCTCAAGTAACTGTTGCTTGTCCCAACGCTGTTGGTGTGGGGTTTGGATGGTGAAATTGAAATCAAAATTCAAATAGCAGTAATTGAATTTATCAACATATAATACTTTCTCATCAATGAAATGAGTCGTGAGTCGTGGCGTGAGACTTTCTGGTATACAAAAAATTTAAAATTAGGAATCATAGGCTGTAAAAAAAATAAAAAGAGATAGTCAGGGATTAAAGGCTGTTTAAAAAATGATTTGCAGAGGCTATTCCGGACGTTGGCCGGTCTCTATTTAGCTGCAAGATAGCATGCATTAATATCCAGCCTGGCCAATATTATTATAAAAAATGCAGAGAACAGGGAAAGTTCCAAGATCGGCTGTCACCTCCAAGAAAAAGACATGAATTATGAGAGTGCAAGCGACAACTTTGAAGTTCATACTGCTTCCGCTCTACCTGTCCTGCACTGCATGGTTTTACATTTTAAGGCCATCGTTTTCTTGCATCCTTCATGTAAAAACGGTCACTTTCGCAACTTGATGGACTTTCGTTTTATTTGACTGTTATGGCTAACAAAAAGTCCTGACGGATTTACGTCATTAAGACGTTTTTACATTATGACGTACCCTACTCTACCATTAATTAATAACTGAATCACCGATTTTCAAACCGTCCTGTCTCCATCACTCCTAAAATTAACCAGCCTAATGGGCAAGTTTTAATCTAGCAGGTAGTTGGATCTCGATTTTCAACTACCTTGATATTAAAGCTTAAGCAGCATGTCCCTAAAATAAAAAGCAATCAAAATACTCAGGCTTTCAGTCTTTATCACAAATTCTTGATTTAAATTAACTATGAAATTTTAGAACTATATAAATTGTCAAAATTACAATTTAAACAATAAAAAATATAATTTAAACACTAAAAATTATAATTTCAACCACTATAACTCTACCACAAATTCATCTGGTCACAAGCGTCTTGGTTGTTCCATATACAAGAATCCAATCCCAAATTCATCTGGTCAGAAGCGTTTTAGTTGTTCCATATACAAGAATCCAATACCAGTAACAGTAAAGTGAGATTTAAGAGGTTTCCATGGATTTTGAATCGATGCATAACATCAAATTTCAATATGAACTACTTACCAATTTCAACGAGATCGTAAGAAAATATAAATAATTTACCAATTTCAACGAAGATCGTAAGAAACTACGATAATGGACAGTACCAAATTAGTATGGGACAATCGGCAGCAGTTAAGGCTGGCAAGCACGGCATGAGGATAAAAGGACATTTCCAATACTTAGTCGTACAGTGATTTATATAAACAGAATAGAACAATGACGGAACGAATATATTTATAGAAATGAAAAATAATGGAAGGAATAGATTTATATATAATTTATGTTTAATTATAACAATTCAAATTAAAGGAGATCACCTGAAATTATAGCAAATAAGGTGTACAACTTAGTAGGTAAGTATACGGCAGGGAAGATAATTATTAGTCTTCCTAAACTAAACGTTCTCTACACTAACACTTTCTCTCTAAGTAAGATAAAAAAAAAGTCTAAAAAATGTCTCAACAATGATGTTTTGCTAAGGTAATTCATTACAAATGGTTTGAAGGATGTCTCAACAATGATGTTTTGCTACGGTAATTCATTACAAATGGTTTGAAGGATTGATGTTGGTTGGGAATCAAAACAATGCTTGCGGCTTAGGTAAAGGAGTAACACCATTGTTGTAAAGGTCTTGGAGTTAAAATTGAAGAAAATCCCATTAATATGCATTGAATTGTAATAACTTGAGCTTGTGGAGGTTGAAAAGTCTATTCAAGGGCCAAGTAACCTCAAAGAACATAGTTGAATTTTTGAATGGAATAAGACTGATTACAGAGGCACAAGAATGATAGACACAAACAACTACTATGACAATGTTCTAGAAAATATGTGCTCCTTAAGTACAAGAACAAGGGCTTCAAATAGAAATAAACACCAAACACCATGATCCATGAAAAAACAATGATGCATGTGGACACTAAAAACTCCATTTAGTATGACCAAAAATCTAAAGAGGGCGATTTAACCCCAAGTTGGTAACATCATAAAAAAATACACATAAAAACTTTAAGTAACAAATTTTAAACTCCTCAAGCTAAGAGAATTTAATGTGCTCAAAGGCCCCTCTCTTAAGTTCAACTTAGGGAAGAATAAAAAAGACATGAATCCTCTATACTGAGTCTCAATAAAGATCCCATCAAGTATTCATGCACAATTGATAAAAACAACATAAGTGTCCCTATGGATGTCAATCCATCTCATTGGGGTGCATGGGTAGTTGGCTATTGCAACCGACATATCAAAATAGATGAGGTTCATTATAAAGAAAAAATTGTTTCGAACAAAACAATGAAGCATACATAATCAACATAGGAATCATTACACATCATCCCTCCATGATGTTGAAATGGGTGGAAATAGATGTTGGCAATGGATGTCATAGACTATGGAAAAAGTATGGAGACACAAACTTAAGGTGACAACAATGCCTAGAAACTAAGGAAGAAATGCTCCAAAGTGGTTTGTCTATGAGAGATCGCAAGACAAGATATTTCATGACATGGAGGAAAAATCTTAGTGATATTATGAGAATATTTACATCAGTGCCCTAAAATCTACTATTTGGATGACATGCCCGGAGTTACAAAAGGAGATGCCCAAAGATAAAGCCGTGAAGGATAATGATCCTCAATATGGGCCTCGACAAACAGGGCAATGATAGGTATCCTTGTACAAGAATTAATGCATATTTATTTTACAACATAAAATAAAAGTAAATGAACATGAAAAGTGGGTGAAATCCCACACTGTAGCTAGTAGATAATCTCTAGAAGATGAAAATCCAATGGAAGCAAAGGATGATATGATGAAAAAGAGTCGCATATCAACAAAGGAATCCAATGATTGTGTTAAAGCAATAAAAAGTTATAGCTGATGCTAACAATGATTGTGCTTCGAGTAACTAGTGGTGTCGCCATAAAAAGCTAGACATACTTCCTCAAAAAAAGAAACAAGCACCACAATAGTCATAAATAGATTGTCTAAAACAATATGTGTCTACTTGTGAGAAATGAAGCATCTCAAAGAGGAAACCAGTGTGGTGTGAAACCATCTGTTGGAAAGAGAGTGGAATGCTCTTCACAGTGTGTTCGCAACACGTCAAATAGGATGTAAAATAGAGGCTCTAATGAAGAGTTATGGAAAAAACACCATGAATAACTTCTAAAATACAATAAATTATGAAAGACAATATGACAAAAAACTTCCAAAATATAAATTCCACATATGTGAATGAGAGTTTATAACTAAGGCAATAAATCTTAGGTCTCCAACTATGAACATAAATCACGTACCAAATCCACCCATGATTAATGTGATTTGATTAAACCAACCAAGCATGAAGAGTGTAAACTATAGTCTCGAAAAAAATTTGGTTGGGGAAAATAGAGACACAAGTGTCAACACCAAATGCACAAACCCTCAATATTGTGGTTGGTATGTGTTTGTCCATGTGAAGGGGTATGGAGTTTCTTCTTTGATTATTAGGCTACAAAGTGAATGTTGTTGACATATGATACAAATTCCAAGAGAGGCGTTGGAGTATAGTAGTTCTACAACATAATAGTGTATTTTAGTAGTTAGGTTACAATATTCAAATAAAGGGGATGACATATGACACAATTAAATTAACTACCCCAATTATGAATCTAACTATAAAAGAAGACTGTAGCTATGTAAGAAAGCATTTTTTTTATCAAATATCACTAGCTCATTCAGTTAAGGAGTGGGTATCATTAGCAAGGAAACCTGGGTTCAAACCACTTAGGGGTGAGCTAGTTCGGAGGAGACACCAAAAAATCCAACCATGTTAAGGGTTGGTGTGGCCCAGGATGGGTGCGATCCCTGGGTGATTTTGATGGATTAGATGCCCTTGGATTGTGGCCTCTCAGCCAATGGTGTAAATTCCCTAGCCTCGAGTGACGGACAATTCTTAACAAACAAAAAAAGAAAGCAGTTTTTGAGTTAATATAAGTTTCAAATTTGCACTCTTTATTTTGTTAATATATCAATTTGGTATCATAGTCAACTTCCACAACTGCATAAGAGTGATCCACTCACGTATTCATCAGACCTTCAAGTCCATCACAAACATCCACTCCCTACAATCTTCAATATTTTTTATAGAGGAACACTTCTCAGGTTATTCCATGACCTCTACGATAACTTCATGGATCCTTCTAAGAATTCCAATCATGAGGATGCTCCCCTTACAGAAACACGTACGCAATTTTTCTCCATCAACAACAAATTATTCAACATCAAAATAAACTTCTTCAAAAGCACAATTAGGTTATACAGTGGTTATATGTGATCTAACTAACTAACTAGAAGATTTGAAGCTCAACAATACCACATATCAACCGACCTTTGGACTATGCTAGGACCCTAAATTGACCTTGCCACATTTTTCTAGTGCAGTTATGGAGAAAAACTTCCTATGGCTTGGGGTGGATCACAATAGATAGTATGACACCAGAAATCAATCCATTCTCCAACATGCTAGATATATAAAGGAAACTAAACACTAAATGATAAGAACCTTACCTCGACCAGACGTTCAAAGATGATCCATGTTGATCTCTCAATCAAAACTTGGCCCTA
This sequence comes from Pseudotsuga menziesii, assembly GCA_001517045.1. Classification (NCBI taxonomy): domain Eukaryota; kingdom Viridiplantae; phylum Streptophyta; class Pinopsida; order Pinales; family Pinaceae; genus Pseudotsuga; species Pseudotsuga menziesii. Next base: position 104,233 of record LPNX010546147.1, on the reverse strand, counting down.
CACTTCGTCCTCAACAACAAAGAGATATACAAGCATGATATATAATGTGTTAGTGTCTAATCTAGCATATTCAATTTAAACATGTATACAAAGTAATTACATCCATGGATAAAAATATTCTTAATTACACATGAAATTGGATGAGAAATGGATACTTCTGTTAATGTAAACAAAAATACAAATGATAACCTATGTTGGCACCTCATCAGAACCAAGAAACTGAGTCCCTCCACCTGGGCCTCCACCACTTCAATCCTCCATGTAACAACAAGCTCGCAAAGACAAGGGAAAGAGCACTAATGGCTTCCCCAAGGACAAAGGGATGTAGACTCAAGCATTCAAGAATGGGGAAATTTTTTGCGATAATATCTTTACTCTGCAAAATTCTCCTCCTCCAATGCTTCATAATAACTCAATATATAGTCTTTTAATGGGAAGTGAAGGGTTGAATCAGATCATTTCTCGGCATATGGAAGGAAAAGTATTAATTCATTTGTTACTTGATGGGGAAAACTCCAAATATTTTTTTTATTTTTGAGCGAAAAACCTGATATCTATGGGTGACAGTGCTGCAAGCTGTGTATACGCGAGTTGTAGACTTGTGACCCGTGTGTATCTTAAAAAATGTTTTTTATAGGGTTAAGTTGGAGCAGCAAGGCTATGGTGAATAAATGGGGTATAGCGGGTCTACGTAGGGATAGGGAAATGTCATCAAAGCATGATGTATAAGGTGTGGAAAATCACACTATAACAGATGCCCCCTAATGTGTGAGGATAGAGGGGTACATGATGGCCGAAATACATTATAATATCCCAGGAGTGGAGTAGTGAAAAACCGTGTGGAAAAACCAGCCACTCATCAGCATAATACAGTGATAAGTCTCTACATATGACTACATATATGAAGTATACATATAAGTCCCAAATACATATAAATACAATGTCCATGAATATGCATAATATACACATGTCATGAGGTGGTCATCGCCACGTACAATATAAAGTGAAGTATGGTCTCCCTACTTTATGAAGACAACTGGTACATAATAAGGTACACTGAACTCTGGCATGAGAACTGAAATCTCATAAATACTGTCGCGATCAAGATAGAAGCATATATAGTATGCTACCAAACTCTTAGGTCTTGTACACAAATCACCGCTAGTACATGTCCCATCACATGAATAAATGTGTTGAGGTCGAACATGATTGACCATCGCCTGATTACAGGTCATTTTATACCATTAACAGACACGATACATCCCACTGAAAATGATAATGGGAATCAAGGTACATAGTGCATTCAATCAAATGTGAATAAACATGTTGAGGTCGAACACTTGAAAAAATCCATCGATCAGGGGGAATTGATGTATTCCCAAATCTATCGATGGTGATAGAACCTTCCACTGATGACTGCAAGTCTCAAGGAACTCAATGGAGTCTAGATCCTGATTCGAGAATAACTGATCTAAAGTCGATGGAATGGAATCTGTTGGAAGGAGGGAATTGAGGCATCCCCCATCAACCAACATGAGGTACTCAACAATGATGGATAATTTGAAAGAACTCGGATGAACAAGATGTGCGTGAACCAGTAACAAATGTATCGGGAATGACTGAAATGCATAGTCAATATAACTAAGGAATGGCCGACTCAAGTTAAATACTTTGTTCAAACAATAGCATAAGGCAGATGTAACCCACCTAGAACTAAAAAACATTTTTATTTTGAGAAAAACATTATGTTAAAACTCATTGTAAAGTTTTTTTACCATGGATGGTCAAGGATGACTGTAATTGAATATTTTATTTATTTAAATAATTAAAAGAGGAGACACCTATCCAAAGAATACAATTGAATAGTGTTCACTGACCCACCGGGAGGAATGATCTGCTGTAGAAGGCCAAATGACAAGTGCTGACAATTGCATTCACTTTCTAGCTGTTGCAGGAGGCAAAATCCCTAAAATTGTGGTCATGTTCCCTGAGAAGAGGAACTGAGCAGGTGGCTCATTTAATTTCAAAACTGACCCAAAGACCTAGGAAATCTTATAAATACCATCGAATTGAGCAGGAGGATCATTACATTCCATTCCAAGTGATTAGAGCCTTGTGAAATTGCTGAAAACTGAAAAGTTAGGCACAGAAGAGGAATTCGATGAGGGGATAGCTAAAGTGAATGTTCTGAGAGTTAATTATGCAAAGTGAGTCTACTAAATTGCAGAAAATACAGTGTAGGCTTCTACACAACATCTTCGTCATGGTGATTCAGTGAACATGCTTGGGGATCCTAAAGCAAGTGATCTTTGCTTCTTTAAATTTAATTTAATTTTATATTCATATCTATGGAATACTGTGAATGCTGAGTTTTTCAGATTTATCAATGATTTCTGTAATAAGTAGGGTTTTAACCTTTTTTTTGCCCATACAATTATCAATTTGTGAATGTTATCGTATAGACAAAGCTTCTTAGTGGAAATGAAATTACATAGTGGCATTTTAGAATAGATCATATTTCTGTAGGTAAAATTGCTTATATGATATACTTAGATAAATCATATTTATTCTTCCATAGTTTTCTATGAAAAATCCCTACAGTTTAATGAAATGATTAGTTTAGAGCCATGAATATTTTATTACATTTAAGGCTTGTATTTTAACTTTCTTTAAAAGGAGTAATATGGTTTACAACCAAAGGATTTTACCTATAGTTTAAATAATAAATATATACTTATACATAATTAAATTTCCTATATAAAATAGTTAANTGTTTTAAACTCAGAAATCCTTTCAAGAATCCTTTTCTATATATATATATATATATATATATATATATATATATATATATTTGTTTGTTTAAAAATATTTAACTTATTTCCTATATTATTTAGAAAACCGACACAGTCGTAAAATGATTAACCCCCTTTAAATATACCTAGTTAAGAATAAAAATATGTAAAAGCCAAGTCCTTTTAAACAAAAACCACAACATGTAATAAATTAACATCTTACCAATCGACAAGGTTAATCCGTAGCCATATATCCAAACTGAAAGGAATAAACAATTATAATCTTCCTAAATATTATCGTTTTCAAAGAAATAATTGTAGTATAATAACGATATTATGTATTAACTCTAAAAAATTAACAATTTAAGAATCGTCTAGGTCAAGAGTTCAAACCACATAGGGTATTTTTCGTTACAAATTTCCTTTTTAAAACAAAACGACAATAGTCTAACTATTGGATTTTATCTGTAACCCAAACCAATAAATCATTCAACATTTTACAAGTTTTACTGAAAGAAAAACACAACAACATTTCAGTTTTTCTCTACATATTAGAATTTACAACGAAGACCCTAAAGGCTTACCCTACTGATGAATGTTTGTTCTTCTACGGTTAACCCGGGAACAAAGTAGTGCTTGGGATAAAAAAACTCTGGTTTTGTAGTGGCCTCATGACCCTACATTCCTTTCTCTTTAACCAAAAACTTACTGTAAGAAAACCTTAAACAAGTTTTATTCTAAAACCAACCTAACCTTTCCAGATATAGAGAAAAAACCGAAAGATAGAGACGATACTTTGTTTAAACGCCTTTACCAATTACAGAATAATATTAATGTTTCAAAACCAAAATAACTGTGTAAATATAACAACAAGTAATGTAACCAAGAACATCCATCACCGGACATAACTGAAGGTTCAAAACATACAACATTACAATGTTACAATTAAAATGAAAAATGTTTGATACATCTTCCCACGCAGGCTAGCAAGCTATTACATTTCTTTTACAAATCTTAAACTTTAAACACAGTAGGGAAGCCCTACTGCTTCCAAAAACAAGAACTCTGCTAAACTTAGGCATTTACCCCAAAACGATGGAGTGAGTAAAACCATAACTTCCATCGCCCAAAGATGAGAAAGAGGGCCGCGTTTCCAGAAAAGACACTTCCCACTCAGAGTTGTTTGGTCCAGCCTTTCCACATTATAAAGACCGTCAAGGTTTAAGGATCAAGGTCTTACTAGGACCTTAAATGAATCATCAAACCTAGCTCTCCAAGCCATGCCTCGTGAGTTGACGACTCCCTGCCAGTAAATATAAATGCGGGTTAAAACAAGAATGTGTGCATATATTTTACAATATTAAACACTAACAACAAGTAAAAATGCTTCACGCTTCTTACCTCATCGGGAAAACTAAAGCTTCGAATCTGGTGATTCTTTGTCACAACAAAGGAAACAACTGTGGAAAAAAACGCCAGATTTCTCTTAATTGCATAATCAAAGCTTGAGAAGAAGCGAGAGTCAGGACAATGAAAAGAGAATTGAGCGTCTTCAGCTCCTTCCACAGTAAAACCTATCGCATTGACTGAAAAACCCTTGTCTTCTCGAAGGGTTAAACCCTTGTACCTTACACAGCTGACGAGCACTTTACACATGGGCGCTTGTACGGTGGTTATCCATGTGGACATGTCTACAACCATGCTTTTTCCACTATAGTTTTGCATTAAACCTTATGCTTTTGATCCTTAGGATTTTGATAGCAAGGTTTATAAACTTTATTTTTTTGTTTTATAACCTTTTGTAAAGACTAGATCTAGTACTTAGGAACTTGGTTTAGTTGATGTTTTCTTTTATCAAAACCATTAGAACTAGTTAGGGTCCCTTGGTGCCGATGCCTAGGGATCTTTGATTACCAAGGCACGAGTCTAGTTCTTCATAAAAACCATGGCATAGAAAATGTTACAAGACATGTGTTAGCCGAAGGGATAAGTAATACCTTTTCACCCTCTAACCAGGTATTCCGTCTGGAACAGTAAAGAAAATTTTAAATACTTTTTTAAGTTTTGACGACAACCTCTTCTTGTGGAAAACAAACTTTTTACGAAGCAAAATACATGACAAGACAACCACTTTTACTTGTAAACAATAATTGAGATCAAAGGTTATAAAATCTGCATTTCATTAACCTTGCTGGAATACTAAGATCTAAGTGTAGTAGATAAATTATTGTTGGTCTTTTAAAAAAATTATATTTAAAAAAAAAAAATTGTTATGGGATTTTGGGTGATGCTACATGTATTATCAGAGCGAGTTTCCAAACACTAGGCCTAAATATTTGCTCAACTCGCATAACATGAAACACAAATGTTGATTATGTTTTAAAACTATTTCTGTATAGAAATCTAAATTTGTATTTTGCAAGAAATGGAAGGAGTAGAAGCATCTACAGAATATGGATCCCACCTTAATAATCCAGATAACATATCTGTGGAATTAAATAATCAACCATCTGAACTACTTCAAACTTTGAAAGGTTTAAGAGCTTAATTACAAACTGTGAAAGATTTAAGAGCTTAATTACAAACTGTAAAAGAATATAACGAAAGAATCTTAAGAGCTCAAGAGGAATTAAATCAAATATTGCTAGATAAAATACACAACGGAGGCAAGGATAAAAGAAGAGAACATGAAACTGAATCTGGAACAGTTTCATACAAAGGCAAAGGGAAGAAATTAAAATTTTATGATAGTGAAAGTAAATCTTCTTCAGGAATTAAAGTACGGTCACACAAAGAAAAGTATAAATATTCTAGTGAAAGTAGTGATGGCGATAGTGGTCCTAGAAAGAGGAAATATAAACCCCATGAAGAAATCTCAGGAGAATTTAAAAAGATAAAGCCTCCTATATTTAATGGAGAAGTGGAAACGAGTGAAGAAGCCGAGGCATGGCTATCGGGTATGAAAAAGTACTTTCAAATTTATAACTACTCAGATAGACTAAAAGCTTGGATGGATATCTATAATTTAATCGAAAAGGCTGACATTTGGTGGTAGGATATAAAAAGAGTTAAAACCCTTAAAAAATATGTAACCTGGAGAAATTTCAAAAAATACTTCAAAAGAAAATTCTTATTTGTACAGTATTATGAAGAAAGAGCTAAAGAGTTTTATGAACTTAGACTAGGTTCAATGACTATGAAAGAATTAAGTAGTAAATTTTTAAGTTTATTACGATATATACCCTATATAATCGACGAAAATCCTAAGATACATAGGTTTCTGAGTTGTTTTCCTACTAGTTTCAAGGACAAAATTGAATTTGATAATCCAAAAACCCTTGAAGACGCAATGAGAAAAGCTAACTTCTGTTACGAACAAAGTAAAAATAAGAGAGAAGGCATACCTAACTGGAAAAATAAAAGAACAGGTAACTTTGAGCAGAGAAGGAAAGGTTTTAAACAAACCCGCCATAAATTCCTCATCCTCTCCTTTTTAAGTTTCACAACTTTTTATAGATTTTATGTTGTCAAGTGATCAACTCAAATCAAAGAGTACAATTAATTTTGGGCATTCACCTACGAAATCCAAATGCAACCTTGTTCGACGAAGTTAATATTCAAATAAAACAACAACAAGAGCCACGAGGTGGCAATGTCCACGACATTGCCACCTGCAATGGTTGTTGCCTAGTGTGATGAAATATGTTTTGGCACTGAAAAATGGCTAAAGACTTGCATGTCCATGTTGAAATAATTTTTTTTCCAACTCTTTTTAAATATCTGAAAGTTATTGCAACGATGGAGGAAATATGCACCGCCAAAGTTAAAGATACCATATGAGTTTGTTGAGGTCCATTTAACATATTACTTATTTTGGTATATTTCCTACCATGTGATTCATTTCTTTTTTCAGTTCAAGTTTATCATGCATTTAGTTGCTTTGATAGCAATCCTTTTCCCACTTATAACTCACCCTTGCAAAACAATATTGTATGTACGAACAATTATGGGAAGAACAATATGAAAATCATCATGAGAAGTGTGTTTACTACAACTTTTTCATTTTTATAAATTCTATTTGAATTTGTAGTAAAATAACTATGGAAGATGTGGAGATATTGTGTGTACCAACTTGTAAAATTATTTCATTTAATTTTTTATTCCACATTAATCATTTTTTGTTGACCACAACAATTGTTACGGAGAAGATTTCTTATGTCTTGGGGTGGAACACAATAGACTAAATGACACTAGAAATAATCCCATTTATATATGCAATAGAGATAAAAAAAGAATTAACACTAAGGGATAGAAAGCGATAGAAAGCGTACCATATTCTGGAAAGTTGTAGTCGATCCTCATTGAGCTTTTCAACCATGCTTGTACCTACACTTCATCCTCAACAACAACGAAAAAGACAAGCATGATATATGTTAAAGTGTTAGGCCTACTCTAGCATATATAAAACCAATATGTATATAAATAAAGGTAACTACATCATCCATGGATAAAGATAATACATAGTTACACACATACAATGGATGAGAAATGGATATTTCTATTGATTATAAACATAGATACAAGTGACAACCTCTATCAGCACCTCGTCAAAACGGAGAAACCGAGTCCTCCATCTGTGCCTCCACCACTTCAATCCTCCATCTCAATGGCAATCTCGCAATGCAAAGGAAATCTTGGGAAGAGCATCAATGGGTGCTCACAAGGATGAAAGGATGCATACTCAAGCATGTATGAATGAGGAACAAATGAACTATAGTTTCCTTGCTCTCTTCAATTCTCTTCCTCCAATGTATCCAAGGGGACCAATATATAGCCCTTCAATAGGAAGTGAAGCGTCGAGTCAGAGCATTTCCAGGCATATGGAAGGCCCAAGTTCAAGTTATTCATGACTCAATGAGGAAAACTCCAAAATATTTTATTTTTGGGCACATTTCCCAATGTATGCGGGTCATAGTGGGACAAGCTGCATGTACACATGAGATGTAAGCTTGTGACCCACGTATACAAATAAATGGGTATTTTTAAGGTGTTTCTTGGAACATCAAAGTTTCTTTTGAGCAAAGGAGGTCCAAAGAATCTGCATAGGGACAAGGAAGGCCATAAAAGCATGATCTACCAAGTGTGGTAAAATCATTTATAATAGATTCCCCCTATTGTGTGAGTTCGGAGGGGTAACATGATGGCCGAAATACATTATATCAATCCCAAAAGTGGAGTAATGAAGACCTAGGTGGAAAAACCTGCCACTCATCAGTACAATATAATAATAATCCTCACCATGTGACTGCAAATATGAAGTACAACAGTCCCAAATACAAAATAGTACAACGGCCATGAAAAGGAATGATAAATATATGAGTAATGTGGTCATCGCCATGTACAATGTACAGTGAAATAAGGTCTCCATATGGAATGAAGACATCTAATAATACACTGGATACTTGTCATGAGAGATGACATCTCATGGATACTTTAACGATCAAAGCGTTATCATATATGGAATGCCACCAAGCTCAGAGGTCTTCTACACAAACTGCTACTGGTACATGACCCATCACGTAAATAAAGGTGTTGAGGTCGAACATGATGGACCATCATCTGATTACCGGTCATTGATGTTACCATTAACAGACGTGAGTTATCCCATCGATAATGATAATAAGAAACAAGGTATAGAGTGAAATCAAACAAGTGTGAATAGATGTGTTGAGGTCGAACACTTGAGTGAATCCATCGATCAGGGGACATTGATGTATTCCCAAGACTGTCGATGATGAGATAACTTGCCACTGATGAATGCAAGCCTCAAGACACTCAATGGACTCTAGAATCCTATCCCAGAATAGATGATCTGAATTTAATGGAATGGAATCCATAGGAGGGAGGGAATTAAGGCATCCCCCATCAACCAACATGAGGTACTCAGCAACACTGGATAATTTGGAAGGACTGAAACAAACTAGATGTGCACGAACTAGTAACTATACCAGGAATGACTGACATGCAAAGACAAGATAACTGAGGAGTGGCTGACTCGAGCTAAAACTTCCTTCGAACAAGAGCATAAGGCAGATGGTGAATGACAAGAAGAATAAACTTGACATGAAAACTGGTACAACTTTGCGACACATGAGGCATCAATGGAGGCTCTATAGGGACTAGAAGCATAACCAGTCAATGGAGAAAAATCAGAATAATAAGTACAGCTCCTAAAGTCATATTAATAACCCAACTGATGGATGGGATGTATAGTGCTTTGTTCGAAGGAGACACGACTCGACGACTGCCAAAAGTAACATCATTTCCTATCTGGTTTTTTATGTTTTTTAATTTTTTGGTCCTTTTCATATTGAGAAGCTTGAAAAATAATAAAAGTGATTATGATACATAACTAGGAGGATATGAGTGTCGCGAGCAAGTAAACTAGTTACAAGAAGTGGAACATACATATGCTCAATCCAAGGAAGCATGTGTAGGATAAGGACACTGAGGGGAATGTATCCTCGGGGTAAGGGATAATCAAGCTGTAAAAGATATATAAGAGGCTCTTCTTGGCCAGAATTGAGGAAAGCTCAAGCTATATGGATACTAAAACTGTAGCAGAGAGCTAGCATAAAGCTCAATATAGCAAGCGGACGCATGAAAATGCATTTACATCTTGATATAAACAGGAGTCCCTATGGGAGATGGCCAACATAAAGTTCAAGAAAGAATATGTGGTTCTTTCTTAAAGATATGGTGTGACTATAAGGGACTCCCAAACCTAAGGGAAAAACCACAGCATGGGTACCAAATGGAAAAGTGGGATCTAACTAGGAAACCCATGAAATAGGAAGGCTCTACCACTTACGTAATGCCACTTCTAGTAACAGTGTGAGGTTCCGCAACATTACGAAGTGGGATCGTACCTATAGTTGAGGTGACATGGTCATAGGATAATGCATGGTGCAAGTAGAAAAGTTATCCAATCCTATATACCAGTTCAAAATTATACTTGTGATAAGCATAAATGGGTCAAGACCTCGGTTAAAAATCACTCGAAATAAGTCCCTACATAACAAAATTAGGCCAAAACAGTTCAAAAGGGTCAATAAAGGTCTAAAACTATAAGAAAGTGGGTAAAAATTTCAAAAGAAATTTTATAAATAGTAAAAAATTCATTTTTCACCATACCATTTGTTTTTTTACCAAATATAGTGCATTTGGAGCCATTTTGGACTACAAACTTCAATCGCCAATTCTGGGAGCTAGGAGTAACGTAATCATGAACCGTCAGGGCCAGGTATATCCTCATCAAATTCTCTATCTTTTCCATGTATTTATTTCAATTTTCCATGGTGTAATTTGATCTTTGGAGCCCCATAAAGACGGATATCTCGGCCCACATGAGTCACAGTCTATCAGGTCGCGTATAGGGCCAGCTATATGCGGGATAAGTAAATCCTTCCCACATATACACGCGACTGTCAATAGGAAAAGTTGCGTATAGGTGCACACATACCCCAAAAAAGGAAAAATCTCATGAAAATGAATGTTTGTTTTGTAGGATGGTGCTAGAATGCAAGGAACATGAACACAAGGATGTGGATAGGGATGTCCAACGTGATGCAAATGACCAACAAGCTCTAAGGGGATGTGGTCTATACAAGTCTTAGCAACATGGGAGCTTGATAGCTCAGCCAAGGATTCTATAGATGCTTGTGGATTATTGGGATCCAGATATGGAGTCTTTTTAGCTTGACGGGATGCCTCTGAGACTTGAGGTAGAAGATATATATTTCATTACTGGACAATCCCGCTGAGGTGAGGTAGTCAATCTGAGGGCTCGTGGAGTGGGAAGTGGTCTCACTATCGAGGAGTATATAGCTGTGTAATGTCTACCCGATACTGGAAATATTGGGAGCTAGGTTTCTGTCAACTCCATTCGGAGTCTTGGTCTCAAGGTGATAGTACTAGTGCTAGCTAGGATAGCATGGTTGGCATCGCTGCATCATGCATCCAACCTATCATGTTTTATGCCGTAGAGTGTATGAGACCCACAATATATGACTGGAGCACATCATTGGTGAACAATATGAAGCAACAACTAACTAACTGCAAGCTAGGTAGGACAAGGAACTTTGGGTTCGATAGCATTCTCAGTACTTTCTTCTTTGAGCGGGTACTGAGCCTTAGCCCAAGAGTGCAAGCTCATCCACATGGTCTATGAGATCCAGCCCAAACCCGATGGGAAGAGATGATGCGGCGGTTAGGGGGAGGTAGGAAACCCACTTCATTTCCCCCATACTTTAACCACTGGTGGCAATGGAAGATCATGGCCATGGATGACTATCCCTTTGCGGGGATCGAATTTTGCGGAGACTTGGACATGCCATTAGCACAAGGTGTTGCATATGGTGATCTAGGTAACAATATCAAATGTGTTTTTTAAAGTATTTGATTTTTTTGTATTTTTTTATATAATGGAATAAAAAAAACATGTTTTTGGTGGTATTATGTACTAATATTGATCATGCATATGCAGATGTGGGTCCTAGACTATCACATGGATTCGTCCGACATCGTCGAAGGGGACAAGGTGATGATATCCTACGTGCAGTTATGGAGTGTACACTCCAGAGCATTCATACCAACTTCGTATGTGTGACGCACATGGTGCCTATGGTGCAAGTCGAGGACTTGCCCGAGGCAATGCAGAGACATGTAGTGGGATTGCACCATGCATGGGTTAGACCCTTCCAACGGTTGGAAAATGTCATCGTGTGTTTTTATGACCATCACTCTGCTTCGTATGAATAGAGGCCTATATATACATTATGTATTGGTTGTATAGTGTATTTTGGTGCCTTGAAGCCCCAATTTTGTACCATGACATATTGTACTATGACACCATTTTGGAATATATTTTATAAATGAAAATGATTATAGTGATTGGTTTATTATATTTACACGTGTTATTTGAATGTGAATGGAATGTATGTTCTTCATGATTGATGTAACAAATTCCAGTCTAATACATAATTTTCATAAGAATCGACAACATGATTGTAGATCCTAGGAATGTGAATGTATGTTATGTGATCAAATTGTCATTCTGGCAAACTTACTCATAAGAATCTATGTTATAAAGTCAGATATTTGATACGATACACGCCATTTAACTATGATACAACCAACTGCGATTCAAGACGTACCTCAAGGGATCAAATACCATGAGAGATGGCATCGCATAGTAGCTCAATCACGACACTATATTCAACAACATTGTTTGATGATGGTCGGAAACATACACCCCTTGAAGACACTACATGACCCATAGATGTATATATGACCCAAGCAGTCGAGGTTGAGTTCTGGGTATGGAGGTTGGCACCGTTAGCGTATCCTACATATATCGAAGACTTCGTCAACATCTGCCACAACAAAGGGAAGCGTGTCAACAAACCGAATTGCTACAAGGGGACCAAAAGTAAAGTATATAATTTTACACTAATATACAAAGTATCAACCTCAGCTAAGAATTAGGCATAATATTTTTTAAGATATATCCCATATCTAGGCTCTTCCAAGGTTGTCCCTTCATAATCCTCCATCTTGTATGCGCCTTTCTCTAAGACTCGTTTAATCACATAAGGTCCATGCCACATGGGGTTGAACTTACCCAACCCTTACGGTTCACTAGCTTGGTCATATAAAAGAACCAAGTCACCCTCACTAAATCTCCGGGGACGGACATACTTATCATACTGAACCTTAACATGACGCTTATTCACTTCAAGATCCACTAAGTCATCCTAGCGCTTGTCATCGAGGTGTTCTAAGTGGACCAGACCTTCTTCCAAGTTAGAAGCCTCGGGTAAGAGCTCTACAACTAGTTTCAAAGAAGGAATCTCACATTCAATCGACAATATCGAATCCAACCCATGCACTAACTGATATGGAGAAAATCTGGTGGCAGTATTAACGACAGTTCGATAGGCCCACAAAGCATGGCAAAGAATAATGTGCCAATTATTCTTGCTTTGTGCAATGGTTGTTTTCATAATGGACTTAAGGGATTTGTTTACAGCTTCGACCTGTCCATTCGCTTGAGTATAATAAGAATAGGAATACTCTTGCTTATACCCCAATTTGGAAGATAACTAATCCATCATCCTATTTTGAAAGTGCCTCCCATGGTATATGACAAGCTCTTTTTGGATACCAAACCGAGTAATGATCTAATTCAACATGGATTGAGTGGAAATCTCATCGTCGAATTTGATAGTAGGCATAGCCTCTGTCCATTTTGTGAAGTAATCCATGACCACTATGATGTGATGGTGCCCCCCAGCTGAAGTCGGGTTGCAATCCATAAATTCAACCCCCCACTTGGTGAAGGGACTGACAATGATAATAGGGTAAAATGAGGCAGGATGCAAACATATGTTCCATGCAAACACCTGGCAAGGGTGGCACCGCTTAACCGCATTAACACAATATTTAAATATCGATGGCTAGTAATAACACGCTCTCAAGATTTTTTTGGGTTATAGCAAGCCCAAATAAATGACCACCATACGCCCCACCATAGAGATCATTCAGCACCATCTCAGCCTCTTCATGAGTCAAACACCGATGTAAAATGGAATCCACCCCACGACGATACAAGGTGTCACCGATAATGAGGTAATTCTTAGCAACATGTCGTAAAAATCGACGCTAATCTCGTGAAAGGTGAGGAGGGACCTTCAAAGTCTATAAATATATGATGATGTCACCATACTAAGGGTCTGTAGTCGAGATGAGGAATATATTCTCATCAACAAAAGAATCTTCGTGAACCTCAGCCTCGTCCAAAATAGGAAAATATGACATGAGCTCCGCAAAGACCAATGATTTCTTCAATTTTGCTGAAACAAACTGAAGATCAAACTCTTGCAAGATAACAAATTATATTTCCCCCCTATCAATCGTCTGGTTAGGACGAACTGAAATGGATTGATATGAGCCACAACCATAGTCTGGCGAAAGAGTATATAATGTATTAACTGTTGAACTGCATGAAAGGTTGCTAACGCTAAATTCTCAATGTGAATGTAACAAAGTTCGACATCAATAAGGTTCTGGATAATATAGTAGACAACGTGCTCCTAGAGCTCATCGTCCTCATGAACCAAAACCATCCTAATCATCTCTTGAGATGCGACCACATATAACAAGAAATCACAGATGTAGTCAGGTGTACTAAGCACATGGGGCGATGCCAAGGATTTCTTTAATGCATCAAAGGACTTTTGGGCTCACTCATCCCAGATAAAAGGCATGTCCTTCTTCAAAAAGTGCATAAAACCCTTGGTCAAATTGGCAAAGTTGACAACAAACCTCTGTAAGAAGTTAGCCATCCCTTGGAAACTCTGAAGGTGTCTAATAGTGCATGGGGAAGACAACCGAAGTATTGCCTCAACCTTAATAGGATCGACCCTAATCCCCTCCTTAGAAACGATAAATCCTAATAACCGACCTACTTTCATGCAAAATATGCACTTCTAAGGATTCAATTGGATCTGATAACAACGAATTCTCTCGAAACCGAAGTGCAGATGGTTTGGATGATTCCCTCTCAAATGAGAGTGAACAGCTAAATCGTCCAAATAGAATTTGATAATTCTCTTAAGGTCATGAAAAGCAAAGGCCATCGTCTGTGAAATGTAGATCCGATGTTTTTAAATACGAAGGGAATTTTTTTATATGAAAGCGTTCCCCAAGGACAAATTAAAGTTTTCTTATGTTGGTCCTCGGGCTTGATTTGAATATGATTGTATCCTAAAAAACCGTCCATGAACGAAAATACCTCGCTTCTCGCACACTCATCCAAAATATGGTCTATGAATGGCATGGGAAAGTTATCTTTAGGAAAATCCTTATTCAGGTCTCTAAATTCAGTGCATACCTGGATAGTTCCTTGCTTCTTATCAACCAGAATGGGGTTGGATACCCATTCAGTCAAGGTAACCAGATAGATAAAGAAATCCTTGAGTAGCTTCTCTATCTCTGCCTTGATGGCAGGATCCTTATGGGGATTCATCATGCATAAATGTTGTCGAACCGCCTTAGAATCAGGGTAAGTTTTAATCTCATGCTCGACAATCAGGGCATTCCCTAATTTCATTGGGAGAACAACATGCCCCAATGTAAGCATTTTCTATTTTACAAGGATTTTGAGAAATGTTGATAGGGATTGTAGGTGACAAATTATGCATGTTCACTTTGACATATATACCATGAGTGCCTTATGGGACCACAGGACTACCAACCTTCCCCCTAAGGGTTGACCTAAAGTCATCACACTCAATTTGGTCAAGCTCTGGGATTAATTAAGACAGATGGTGCAAATATTCCCAAGGTCGTTCCAAACCATTCATGGCTTCGAGAATCGCTTCACCCGAAGTAAAAAAATCATTGAAGCAGTCATGTGAGTATGACAATGAAACTACCCAAGCAGGCAGTGAAAAGGTATCCTCCTCCTCTGTCCGCGAAAGAGGAAGGACTAGGGTCTACAATGGGATCAAGAGTAGCTTGATAAGAAATCTCCATTGCAGAAAATGGAATCTCTGTCTCGGTAGGTCTGGTATCTTCATTTAAAGTGCTCAGAGAAGGGAGACTTCGTAGGTCCTCCAAATACATAGTGAGAATGCGACCAAACTCAATGACGACGATTCGCTACTAAGAGTGGAACCTATAGTAAGGATTGGTGTGGAAATATTAAAACATCCCATCAAATACGGATACATTCCCACACCAACATTCTTAATTTCCAGCTGAGAATTATCAATAACTGGGATAGTGGATCCCGGGGATGCTGACGTATCAAAATTATCAAATGACATTTGCTTGATCGTGACAATCTGATATTCGAAAGGGAAGCAAACAACAAGGAAAATGGAAGACAGAATCACTCTCATACTATAAATCTAGTTACAACCCAGTAAAAGGTTGTAGTCAAGGGGTGCAGCAACCACCTCGATCTCGATGGACATGGTATTCCCTCCCAATTAGACCTGAAGAGAAGGAAGTATACCATGTGTCCTCAAATAATGTCCATCAAATGCATTCAACATGGTCCTAGATTTCAACAACGTGGGTGAGCGAAGACCTTTCCAACAGGCTAGAGACATCACAGAGGCCGCAACGCCTTCATCAACAATTGTTTGTTTGACCATGTTATTCATACACTCCACATGGACTAAGAAAGCCACATGGCAAGGTGAGCGAGGTTGGACCTCATGGGTTTCAAATATAATCACTATGGAAGGATGGGAATCAACCATCCCAAGGGTAGTCAATAATGCCTTTCTTTGCGAAGGGAAAGTCTAAATGACTTCAAGAGTTGACATCGCACAAGGACTCTGACCCAAATCCTCGACAATAGAATAGTGTTGGGTGGCTCAAGCATTAGGATTGTACCCTGAGCGCTTTAGGACTCCTTTATAAATGCAAGGTATAACTTCAGGATTTTCGATATTCAAAGGAACCTCAGGAGGTGTAGGCTCTTTACCCACATCAGGTTGCGACAAACCATAATATTTAGCACACATCGCAACATTAGCGTATGACATCATATTAATACAACCATGGCCACCTTCAGCATTCGGCAGGTTTTGATTCCCACCGAAAGCTCTTCCGGAGTTTACATTCCTCAAAGCCATATTTTGGTTATGTAGTAAAGGGTCTGTTAGCACAGGTGGGATCTGTGTAATGAACTTAGAGGCTTCATTGATACGATGGCATAAGTAAGTAAGATGGTATCCCCCACAAATATTACAAGGGAACTTAACCTTCTGTTTAGACATCTTTCCCCACCAGCATCACTACTGTTCTTGTCATTGTTAGATATCTCCTTCTTATTCCCACCTCTCCTATTATTTCTTCCCTTCTTCTTATCCCATCTAGGCTTCTAGTTACCCTTCTGGTTCTACAAGTGCACTGAAAGCACATCCACCGTTTGGGTGGGATTGGATGAAATTGCAGCTTATGTAGTTGCGAGCTGCTTAATAGACAAATTCCTCATTTGATTTGTAACCTGGTCTACAACTTTAGTACTCACAGAACCAACAATTCTATTGGCATGTGGTCCAGGTTTAATCTTAGGCTCAAAATTAGACCATGGTGCATTGGGGATAATCTAATATAAGATCCCAGACTGAGCGTAAATCAAATCCAACTGTTGAGCTCGGAAAATAGCATGTTCTTCATTAATAACTCCGGATGTCGAAACATATTTCATGATATAAGGAAATAACGAGTTGAGGAACCATTCTAATAGAAACTCAGGTGGAATGTTAGCCTTAATCAACCTCTTCTATCTACACCATGCCTAAATGTGATCGGAAATATGTGTGGCTTTGTCTTGCCGAAATGTCAACAAGAGTTCGGTACCAGCATCGTAACATACTGGTAGTTGAAATTGGTTCAAAAAGGTCATAACTAGATCATTAAACGTCTGATATGTGCCCCGAGGCAACTCTATATACCATTTTTCCGCAGGTCCCGTGAGGGTGCATTGAAACAATCTCAAACGAATAGAATTGTGATTCAAAGAATTTGAAGAGCACCATAGGTGGAAGTGGTAACATGTTATCCATGGTTCTCACCACCCTTACCTTCAAACTTAGGAATGTTTGAAAG
The DNA here is from genome assembly GCA_001517045.1 of Pseudotsuga menziesii. Classification (NCBI taxonomy): domain Eukaryota; kingdom Viridiplantae; phylum Streptophyta; class Pinopsida; order Pinales; family Pinaceae; genus Pseudotsuga; species Pseudotsuga menziesii. The sequence continues at coordinate 86,753 of LPNX010546147.1, read as the reverse complement.
AAGCTTAGTGGGAACAACCGACCACATCAGATCATGACAAATCGGATCATTGGTCAATTTCAACAGGTCAGGAAAGTTCAATGTAGCTAAGAAAGGGATCCTAGGTTGTGCCATGGGATTCCATGCTCCATGGAAAGATTGCTTTGTATAGTTTTGATTATTATAAATACCGTGGCCTTAGCCAGTCAGATAATAACCTCCTCTTGCATGACCCATAAAAGGATACATGAGAATGTTATAATTTGATATACCTTGAGACTGGGGTGCTACATAACCATAATTGTAGGATTGGAAAAAGGGTTTCCCCCCAAGTATATAGGGAGGCACATAAACTCCTGACACAAAAGTACCGAAAGACGAGGGAACAACATGGTTAGAGGCAGCACTCCGTCATGAGGAGGGTGTGTCATGAGAAACACATTTGAAGGAACCGGTATAGTGGATGAAGGAACATAGGATGTAATATAAGATGTACCTCCAACGTTCATGTGTCTAGGGTCACCTCCATGAAAGGGAATCCAAGTGCTACGTCCGAATGAGGGGTATGAAAATCCTCCCACAAATGGTGCAAAGGTGCAATATGACCACCACCAAACCCATCGTCATGAAAAGGGATTCCAGTGCCCTTAGGCATAACACTAGAACCTATACCAGGATCGACGATAGATGACGGGAAACTATCAGTCATATCTGGCATGCTAATTATTAAAGGTCCAGATCTAGAGGGAACATGATGAGTCTCATTGCCCGACCTTCGTGATGAATACCTTCCAAAAGTAGCTACAAAATTTGACAGCTAGGGTCGTGAAGTGTAAGAATTGCTAGTCCCATGAGGGTCAGTTTCAACCGAAGTCCCAGGCGTCATATGGGTCACATTTCCCATCTTGGAGGATGGAGAAGGATGGATCTCTGCATGCTCAAATGTATTATTCATGAGAACTGTGTGTGAATCACAGTGTATATAAATATGTCTAGTATGTCTAGTCCTCTTCCGAGGAGGAGTATTAGATCTACAAGGTGAAATCCCTGCCAAATGGCAAGAACGACAGGGTGTCAGAACTCGCTCTACGATGACTCCACAAAAGAAAAAAGGCTCAACCAATAACGAACCCTAAAAAAATCTAGAGCACAAAGAGAACACTCCTAAGAAAATCTAAGCCAGATGCAAACAAGCCAAGAGGGAGGATAAATGATCTTCCGAATGCAGCTAGTGTGTCTCTCATAGGAGAGTCCAAAGACTCCCATACACTACAAATGAAGGTGTGTGACCAATTATAGTGGCCCTCAGCTTCAACGCATAAATCGTCTATTCTTTCCTACCCTGACATGGCCAATACACTCACAAAATAACCTCTGCAAGTACCCCCTGCGATAGCTAGGTAAGGAAACTAAGGTCACCCCATTATAACCAATGCTCAGGAGGACGACCACAGGTGGGATCTACAGTATGGGTAGGGTAACAAATCCCAAATCTTGAAAGAACCAAAGGTACCTCAAAATCCCCCAGGTACTAATAACATCCTGGAAGTATATCCAACGCTATACATAGAGTGGCAAGGGGATATCCCCACCACAAACGTATACGTTTCCTCGTGCTTAACTCTTGTGTAAGAGGAGCCTCCTGAGAACTCTAATTATATCAAGGATTTCTCTTCTCACCTTGACAGACACCTAAATGTTTTGTTTTGTATCCTTGGGAAAATATATTCACGGCACCTTATTCCAAGACTCTACAACCTAAGCTTGTTGATGCACCACTATCAAATAAAAAGTGTAATTCATTTTAAATTAAGCGTTCATTTTAAGGATGAGATTACTCAAAGGAAATGATCTTGCAACTAGTTATGTTATGAGGTATGCCACTACATGAGATGCATAAATTTTTCTTTCAAATGTCAATGCAACTTTTCCTATATGAAATAATGATCCCTATTCAACTTTGCAAACCTAATGCAAGTAGTACTCCATGCAAATGCATCATGCATAAACATGCCAAAAATATAATATTTTTTTATTTTTGTAATAAATGATATGTATATGCAATAAAAATATTCTAACACTCCCAAACCCTATAGCAAGTATCAAACACAATCCATGTAAGACACTGAGATAAAAGGTCTAATGTACTAATACCAAAACAAAAAGGAGAAGAGTGACAAGGACAACTTTTAACTAAAAAGTAAAAGACAAAAGGTCTCTGGTCAAAAAATAAATATCAAACAAACACCACAGGCACCCAAGAAGACTCATCAACACTCAGAACCCACCCAACATCTCTCAAACATCAAGCACTCACTCAAAAAGAGGGGCATACACAACTGTTCACAGAAAACTCATATGTATACGCGTCTATTAGTACAACATCTTACGTGTATACGCGACTGATACCTCTATGACCCATGTACAGCAAGATGAAGATGGTAAAAGGTAGGATAAGATCCAAATTACTTCAACAGAACACCCAAGGGTTAACATACTTCTAAACCCGACATAGAAACACAGAGAAACACAGAGAAAATAAAGCACATCGTGCACCCAAACCCCAAATTAAAAACAAGGAACTTCCCCAGTAGAGTCACCAATTTTGTTACGGAGAAGATTTCCTATGGCTTGGGGTGGACCACAACATACTAAATGACACCAGAAATAAACCCATTTCTATATGCAATAGATATAAAACAGAATAACACTAAGCGTGGTTGTAGTCGATCCTCGTTGATCTTTTCAACCACGCTTGTACCTACACTTCACCCTCAACAACAACGACAATTAAAAGCATGATATATGTTAAAGTGTTAGCCCTACTCTAGCATATATAAAACAAATATGTATATAAATCAAGGTAACTACATCATACATGGATAAAGATCATACAGATTTACACACATACAATGTATGAGAAATGGATATTTCTATTGATTATAAATAGAGATACAAGTGACAACCTTTTGTGGCACCTTGTCGAAAAGGAGAAACCGAGTCCTCCAGTTGGGCCTCCACCACTTCATATTTCCATCTCAATGGAAATCTCACAATGAAAAGGCAAGCTTGGGAAGACCATCAAAGGGTGTTCACAAGGACAAAGGGATGTAGACTCAAGTATGTATGAATGAGGCACAAATGAACTATAGTTTCCTTGCTCTCTTCAATTCTCCTCCTCCAATGAATCCAAGGGATGCAATATATAGCCCTTCAATAGGAAGTGAAGGGTCGATTCAGAGCCTTTCCAGGAATATGGAAGGCCAAAGGTTAAGTTATTTGTGATTCAATGAGGAAAAATCCAAAGTATTTTATTTTTGGGCACATTTCCCAATGTACGCTGGTCATAGTGGGACAAACTACATGTACACGTAAGATGCAAGCCTGTGACCCACGTATACAAATAAATAGGGATTTTTAGAACATCAAAGTTTCTTTTGAGAAAAGGGGGTCCAAAGAGTCTGCATAGGGAAAGGGAAGGCCATAAAAGCATGATCTACCAAGTGTGGTAAAATCATCTATAACAACAATCATTTCCTCTTTGTCGTTAATCTCCACATATATTTAAGAGATTGCGAGATTATATTTAAGATATATCATCATTAAACTATTGGAAAATTATTCACACCATAATTAAAATACATTAACATGTATATGCATGTTGTACAAAACAATAGGTTTCTATTGAAATCCAATACACTATTATGAAATTTCATGTTCAAAATAACCAAAAATGCCATAAAATTTAGAACATCCTTTCAACTCATTATCTGAAAATAAAATTCATTTCTTCAAACAAAAAGAAAAATATTTACACCAAGAGAGACGAGGAATTCAACCACCCAAGGGTGATTTATCAACTCTTCGTGTGCTTGTGCAGTGATGAATCCAGTGCTACCAACTCTTACTAGCATCAGTTGGCTCCCAAATTTGACTCTGGTCTTTGAGGAAACCAAGTTGAGTCAACCCTTAGCCTTGAGGCATACCTGCAATCTTGATTCATGAGATTAACGATTCAAACACAAGTCGGTTTTACTGATGAGTCAAAATTAAGTTGTATGTCTAAAAAGACACAAAGATAAAGCACTCATTTGGATTTTCCTAACCCAAATTCACAGTAGAAAACCAACAAACCTATTAACTATCTAGAATTGATGGGTTTTTGTAGTATATAGTATCATCTATATACATTGAATCGAGATACTACTTAGATTTGCATAATATAAACAAACCACACTTTCACATATATTTAAAAAAGTCTTTTTCTCCGAGATATAATTTTTTTCCAAATTAAGTTTCTAATTTTCTAAGATTTTTCAAGTCAATTTTTACTTATTGAATTCACTGAGAACTTTCTTGGTCAAGCCTAATAACTCTGATATAAAAATCTCATTGTTCATATTGAATTGAACACTAACACAAACCTATCTAGTCTTATTTCAAAATTGCATCTTCAGTTCATTGGGAACGTTGAATATAAACACTATTTATAAACTCATCTAAAACCTGGTCTGAAATACAACTCAAAGTTACAAAATGAGAGGATGCATATCAAAGAGGTATTTTTATATGGGAAATCAATTTTCACAACCTTGAGGTTCATATCAAACCCACGTTTCGATGAGTATTTTCTAATTTTATTACGACGTTGGGAAAATACATATCGAGGAAACAGTTACATATTCATCTGAAACATACTCCCATATGCGATATAAATAGAGTAGAAGTTAGAAACTCTTACCCCAATGACCTTGACATATTGTACATCATCGGCTCTCCCAAGTTGTGTATTCGAATTTCTTCCCAAAACCCCAATAATTGCATATTTTCCCAACAAGCATTCCAGACCAAAACTCCCACCACAACTCCAAAGGTAGAAATGAAAACAATATGCAAAATGGCATTGTGATCATAAATTAGAATAAATCCCCTAGCTGTGAACCCAATGATAAGTAGAGAAACCACCACACAAATTAAAACCCTAAAACCACTTGTCTTACTCAAAGAATAGTCCTACTAATCATCATATTTTACATGATTAATAGACTCATTGTTTTCACTGTCAGTCTTGGCAGTAGCAGAGATCGTATCCCAGGGTTTTAACGACCTTGTAGAAGGAACTGAAGAGGAAAGAGAGTTGGAGATCTTTCTCGAAGTGTTAATTTTTCAATGGTTATACAATATCTTATAACATTTAAGATCATAACCATATACAAAAGGATCACTGAAAAAAAGACAAGAACAACCACACAAAAGAACACATATTTATCACGAGAAACCCTCATGGGTAAGAAAACCCAAAAAAACTTCCTCAATATAGACTTCAACCCAGTACAGTGTAAGACCCCAAGAATAATATTGGATTGCTTCCTCTCTCCCAAATGGACTGCTCCTTCTCTCTCTTGTTCAACTGCTATAGTGTTCTACTTGTACAAATGAGGGATGCGCCTCTCCTATTTATACTGATAAGTTGAGAGGCCTAATAACCCAACTGGGTTGACTTCTCCTTACTTCTAGGGCTGAATTGCCTTGGAAGACTCAAAAATACATTTTAATAATACTTTTGTGGGTACTACTGACCCGAATTACAACATAGATTTTACCTTAAGGCTTTACATGACCAAATACAACAATGACATCCCTAGTCAGAGGAACAACATCTATGGAAGGGGTAATAACAAAAATAATACAAAATAGAATACCTTCTGGAGTTACATTTATTTAACACTCCCTATTAACAAGGAAGGTATTCTACAACAATACATCTATACAAATGAGTGGCGAATCTATATCTCATAGGAATTTTTCACAACTGCATCAACATCATCATTATCCATGGAACACCATCATCACAGAGATTTTTATCATCTGGTATCATCTCGAGCATCATCATCTTTGGAAACATATTGAGCATCATCATCTTTGGTATCATATCAAGCATCATCATCTCTGGCATCATCTCGAGCATCATCATCTCTGGCATCTTCTCGAGCACCATCATCTCGAGCATCATCATCTCTCACATCATCTCTCACATCATCATCTCTTGCATCATCATCTTTCGCATCATCTCTAGCATCATCATATCTAGCATCATCATCTCTTGGCATCATCTCTTCCATCATCTTGAGCATCATCATCTATGCCATCATCTCGAGCATAACCTGCACTATCAGTATACAAATACTAAGCTAAATCACCCACAACATAATTAAATACTAGAACATCATCATCTGCAACTGAATGTAGGAACACGTCTACAAGAGGATGCGGGACCACTCTCCATAACAGAGTGCTATCATCCGCAAGACCATCCTCAACTAATAAGTTCTAGGACCACTCTCAAAAAGAGATTGTTCTTGTCCGCAGGACCAACCTCAATTAATAAGTTCTAGGACCACTCTCAACAAGAGAGTGTTCTTGTCCGCAGGACCATCCTCAAAGAGGATACTATCATCTGCAACTGAATGCAAATCTCCTCTGCAACTGAATGCAGGACCACTCGACATATGAGAGTAATATCATCTGCAGGACCATCCTTAGCCGATAAGTGCTAGGAACACTCTCAACAAGAGAGTGTTCTTGTTTGCAGGACCATCCTCAAAGAGGATACTGTCATATGCAACTGAATGCAGATCTCTTTTGCATCTGAATGCGGGACCACTCAACATATGAGAGTATTATCATCTGTAGGACCATCCTCAACTCGTAAGAGTTAGGACCACTATCAATAAGAGAGTGTTCTTGTCCGCAATACCATCCTACAAATGAATGCAGGATCAATCTACATAATAGAGTACTATCATCTACAGGACCATCCTTAGCCGCTAATGGCTAGGACCACTCTCAACAAGAGAGTGTTCTTGTTTGCAAGACCATCCTACATGTGAATGCATGATCACTCTCCATAATAGAGTACTATCGTCTACAGGACCATCCTCAGCCGGTAAGGGCTAGGACCACTCTCAACAAGAGAGTGTTCTTCTTCACAAGGCCATCCTACAATTGAATCCAGGATCAGTCTCCATAAGAGAGTACTATCATCTGTAGGACTATCCTCATTCGGTAAGGGCTAGGACCACTCTCAACAAGAGAGTGTTCTTGTCTGCAAGACTACATCTCATTGAGATCTTCCTATTTGAATATACGACTAACCTTATTGGGATGTTCCTTTTGAGGATGCCACCAATCATGTTGGGATCTACCCTTAGTGATACAACCAGTCATACTGGGATCCACCCTCGGTGATGTCACCAACCATATTGGGATCTACCCACGAAGATACAACCATGCTCTCTATACAATGAATAGACCATTGGGGATCATCATTATTTTCTTGTACATCCAACATACTGGAAAAATCAACTGGATTTCTCTGTAATAGAATACCATTACCATCTCATTCTCTTATCATCAATCCCTCTTTCCAGGGAGGTCGTTTCGGACTACACCAATCTTGTCTCAAAAGTGTTCAAACTTTACATGATCTAGAGGCTTAGTCAACACATCAACAACTTGTTCCTCTGTAGGAACATACTGGATCTTCACGACTCCTCTATGCACCATATCCAAAACTTTATGAAACACTGGGTTCTCTATTATCTTGATGCAACTCTGATTGTCATAATAAATATCCATTGCATCTATCTCAGCATCAAACAATCCTGCCAATAGTTTACGAAGTCATATTGCTTCACTACAAGTTAAACATGCTACAATGTACTCAGCCTTGGCTGTACTGGGGGAAACACTAGTTTTCTTTCTTCTAAACCATTAGATCACACCTAATCCCAAACTGAAACATCATCGTAAGGTGCTCTTTCTTGCACTTCCTCTTTGCATCTACAATGAGTTCATCCTCTCATGTTAGGTCATCGACATATCCCTGTCTTCCACATTCAACCTTAAAGTAAAGGTTGTAACCCACTTTACTCTTGGTAAATCCTAAGTCCATCAGGAAGTTGTCCATCCTATCATACCATGTCGAACTCAGAGATCTTCTATAGTCACTTCCTTTGAAGTGGAGCATCATCCTCTCTCTGCATTTGTATTCTATGTATTAAGACATTATGTACTGGAGTGACAGGTAGCATCCTATGCTACTCATATTCTATGTATCCATCTTAGGTCATTGGATACCAAGATCCTATATCTTGAACTTTGTTGAAAATTTCCTATTGCACCCATTTGTGAGCTTGTCGTCCTCTATAGTCTTCCATCTTCAACCTTGTAGAAAAGGTTAAGATCTTCATCACTCTATGTGATCTTCAAGCTTGTCATGTAACTGGATGTGCTTATCCATGGGTTCCTTCTAAGCTCGTACAAAACCTTTTGCGTACATGTGGTTCTCTACTCGATATACACTTATAATTTACTGGAGAAGTGTGTCTGGTCAATGGAGTATGCCATGCCATAGTCATTAGAGGAAATTTGGGGTCTAAAATGGGCCTTATAAA
>LPNX010546147.1:34177-78226 GCA_001517045.1 Pseudotsuga menziesii | reverse complement strand
TCCTCCAAAATTAATCAATATTATTTTATTATTTTAACTATTATTTTATTATTTTCCTTAGGAGGCCCATTTTAGACCCCAAAATTCCTCTAATGGTACTCCCTCTTTCTGAGAGAAACAACAAACCTTGCTTTGTATCCCTCGATGTTGCCATATGTTGCATACTTGATCTTGTAGATCCACATGGATGACACTACGAACTTCCCTTCAAGTCTCAGAACCGCATCCTAGACATCATTCCCTATGATCAACTGGTACTCTTTGATCATAGTGTTCTTCCCTTTCTCCTTGGCTACTTCTTCATAGCTGGAAGGATCTACATCAATGATTTCAATCATCAGTGCCACATAACTAGAGTGTATCCAAGGTCTCTTACTTTAGTTGGAAGTCCCATCATACTTTTCTTCATCTTGAATTATCTCTTGTTCCCAAGTTGGTCTTCATCTCTTTAGGTGGAACCATCGCTCTCTTTAGGTCATATAAATATTCTTATATTCTTTTGAAGCTCTTTATTTTGCCACGGTGTTTCTGACCCTTAGAGATTCAGGTTTATCTTCATGTATGTTTATTGGAGAAAATCTTCTAATTAAATTGTCGTCACTTTTTCTTCGGAACAAGTCTCATCCTTCTTTCCTTGTAGTTGAGTGTACATGATCTTTCCTACAAGTCAAATTCAGTTGCATGGTTAGAAACATTTCATAATGACAAATTCTTATGCATAAAGATATAATCATGCAACTATTTTAGCCAATACAGCATTCATCCATATCCTGTATAAACACAGAAGCTTTCTAGATGCCTTCCATCTCTACCATAACATTTATTGATATTATGCACTAATCCCAATATGTCAGCAAAGAGGTTTCATTCTAGATAAGTAGCAATGGAATGGTGTATAGCACCATAGGACACTTACCCATCACATGAATATTAGTAGTATATTGTCCATTAATGCAAACATTCTATCATGCATAATACATTTCCTTGAACATAGATATGTACACAACTAAAAAATGTCATTCAAGCAACTAGATATATAGTAAATGGCAATTCAAATACTTATCTTTGTTTGTTTGGTAGATGGAATCCTTCTTTATAAGAATAATTGGAGCCTTCTACTTCATCTGGTTCTGGTAACCTGTGTTTGTTTGTTTGGTGGGTGGACTCCTTCTTAATCCTTATGTCTCGGAGCCTTCTACTTCATCATCTGATTCTGGGAACCTGTCTTTATTTGTTTGGTGGGTGGACTCCTTCTTGATCCTTATGTCCTTACATGAATAACTAGAGCCTTCTACTTCCTCATATGATTTTGGGAACCTTTGTACTAGTTTTGAGTGTCACTAACTACATTCCTTCTTATCCAAATACCGAAATGGATAAGAGTACGATCTTTGTTTTCACCAGTAGAATTCATATTCCTCATCACTTGGGGAATATTCCTTTTCTTCTATGAATATCTTATTAGTTGGTTCATCATCTTCAACGATGCGAGCATGATGTCTTTTCTTGTTTGACTTCTTATTGAAGGAGCCTCTATTTCTGGTACAATCTATGGAGTAGTTTCCCTTCTCATCACAGTGTAGTATCAAATATTGTAAGGATTCATTTTGTCTTCTGTTGTGGTGACGATCCTCCTTCTTTCTATGATTTCTTATGGAGTGAATTGTGATAGCTTGATCTACAGTTGCTCCCATCTTCTCTTGTTATGAGCCGAGCTTCTTCTTCTGCGCATTATTCCCATAGTCTAATGAAAGAGACTCACCTTCCTTCTTGCACATATTCCTTGAATGAATGAATCCCATGATCTCGGGAGGCCATTTAAGGTTGTAATCTATGCTTTTGCTTCTTCGACATTGTATCCAATGGCTTCTAGTTTCTCCTTGATCTAAGAGATTCTTGTGAAGTAAGATTGAATTCTTTCTGACATTTGCATCTTTACATCCTTGAGTTGTGTTCTCAAGATCATCTTCTTATTGATGTTCTTTCCTTCATACAAGTTGGCCATTGCATCGAATGTATCCTTGGGAGTCTTCAAGGATGATACATGTGAGATCCAATGGAGACAGAAATAATCCTCTTGGCTTTGACTAAGTCCTTCTTATGCTTCGTCCTCATCTCCCTCTAGATCTACAGCTTCTGCTCCAAGTCATTCTTCTTCTAGTATGAGAAGCACTCTATACTTCCATGGTCAAGAATTCTCGACTTTTTCAAGCTTGTCCCCAAGCTTGGTACTATTTGTCATCATGATAAAATTGAGAACCTCAAATGGAAATAGAGAGGATGGAACTTACCAATGAGACTTCTTCAACTTTATCCTTGCTTGAAATCTTTTTTGGAAAACTGCTTTTCGTGGACCTAGGGTTTGACAAAAAAAACCCTAATTTTTCAACTTAGGTATCTTTTAGATCTGTTTGGATAGAAAAATGCACCTCTTCAAGGCGAGCTAAGAAACATACTAATTTTCCCACAACTGTGGACATAACTGCAAAATGTTGGATGCCCTAGTTTTCCCTAGCAGCAGTGTTAGGTAAAAAATTTAAGATCCATAGAATTATAAACTTCTTCCATAGACATATGTGCCCTCCTAAGGCAAGTTTGATAGTCATCCTTTTTCAATTGATCGGTGGAGGGAAGTGCCCATAATAGGAAGCCCTAGTTTTCTCCAATTTCTTCTACAGAATTTTCTGATATTGATTTTGGTGTATCTCCTAATTCCTACTCCTTCAGGTCCGAAACTTCGTCCTAAGATATCATGATCTATCTTCTTTCTAACCCCACGGGTTATAGAAAAATTGGATTCACCGGGTGGGACTTATGTGAATTTTCCCAAGGTGACCTTTTTTATGATTTTTCAGCATATAAAACTTGTACGAATTTCCATGCGTCACTGTTTCACCTTCTGGGTCTGAAAATCGGACCACAAAATAAATTCAGTGCCCTATTTGCAACGTGAAATTTTATTTGGACCTTCCTAGCCCGAGATATAGCAATTCACCCTAGGTCTCCTGTTTGAGACTAGATTCTAGAGGAGGATGGAACTCTGATTTGGAGGAATCATATCTCCTAAAGTTTAGTGAATCGATGGCTGAAATTCTCACACAAGGTAGAGAAAGATTTCATCTTTAGCATGTCGAAGTTTCAGATCTTGGTCCTTCTCCAATCTCGAGTTATAGCGAAAGTACCAAGATGACTAGATTTTGTCCTCTAAGGTTTTTCAAACATGAAACCCTAATCTTCGGTAGCTGAAATTGTAGCAGTGTTTCGGTTGCACATAGACTTCTTTCAGGGTGGATCTAATACCATGTTAAGTTTTCAATGGTTATACAATATATAATAACATTTAACATCATAACAATATACAAAAGGATCATTGAAAGAAAGACAATTACAGCCACACAAAAGAACACTGATTTATCTTGGGAAGCCCTCATGGGGAAGAAAACCCAAAAAAAAAATCCTCGATATAGACTTCAACCAAGTACAGTATAAAACCCAAAGAATAAGACTTATAATACCCCAAGAATAATATTGGACTTCTTCCTCTCTCCCAGATAGAATGCTCCTTTTCTCTCTTACACAAATGCTAGAGTGTTCTACTTGTACAAATGAGGGAGGCGCCTCTCCTATTTATACTAATGATTTGAGAGGCCTAATAACCCAACTGGGCCTACTTCTCCTTCCTGCTAGGGCTGAATTTCCTTGGAAGTGTCAAAAATAAATTTTAATAATACTTTTGTGGGTACTACTGACCCGACTTACAATGAAGGTTTTACCTCAAGACTTTACATGAACAAATACATCAATGACATCCCTAATCAGAGGAACAACATCTCCGGAAGGGGTAATAACAATAATAATACAAAATATAATATCTTTTGTAGTTACATTTCTTTAACACGAAGAATCTACAGTTCTCGACCTCGTTCTGTGAAGAGGAGAAAAATGCAGAGCTTTGGGAAGGAAGAGGTTCCGAGGTCAACTCCCTAAACTCTATGAACATCAAATATGAGTTCGCATTTGGGTTTGATTTCGTCATATTTGGGGTATCCACAGAATTGTCGAGGATCATTTTGTCGATTTCCAGTTTCAAATGCAAATTAGAGTAGTCAAGCAAACTTACATATGCAAGTTATAACCCTACATCGACTTCATTTTGAGGGAAAAATGATGGTTTTTTACAAGCTTTCTGTAGTCCCTAAAGATTTATAGAGCACACCTGGAGTGGGATTCTAAACAAACAAAAGAAGTCATTTCAAGAGATTTCATTTTTTTTGTTTCCTAAGCATATGTAGCGTTGAGTACATTAAGGTTTATATACAGTGCTTATCTCAAAAATTATGGCATTTAAAACGATTTTTTGGGGAACTTGAATGTTCAATAATGTACAGAGTAATCCATACTCCTTTTTTTCTCGCAAAAAACATCGAAGGGAATTTTTGCAAGGATTCAACAAAAGACCAGTTATTGTGCTCGTGATGAGAAGATGAATGCATTTACGACAAGATAATCTTGAACATTTAAATGTAACGTCCGTAAATTTTACAAAACTAGAAGGAGGGGTTTGCGTCTATTCGGCACTGTGTTAGCCCATTTGTTTTCGAACCCCATCCCTATACTCTACCATTGTACCTCTAAAACCACCATCCTACGCTCTCCCACATTACCTCGAAGAACCGATTGCCTTGAAGCATGCACCATGCATATCCTTTGTCTAGGACCTAACCTCGTCCCCACCCGAGCACAAAAAAACAAAGACTACGCTAGCATCCTGCAAACCAATAACAAAATTAGATACCTATTTTTCATTACTACATTTTATAAATACAAATTTTTTCTTTAACTCATACTATATATAAAAAAATATGTGTAACCTATAGATAAGCTATAAACCCAGATTGGCTTCGTGAAAACTATATTGTCCCATGTTGAGGACATAATAATTGAACCTATCAACATTGTAGATAGTTGATAGAATCAAGGATTAGAGGTTGTTTCTCAAACGATTTACAATTCCAAAGTCTAGACTAAGTGACAATTGACAAGGGGTTGGGGACAGGAGAAGTATATGCGTTAACCAAATCGCCCCCTATTTGGCGGAGGAGGAATTCATGAAAATGTGATGAAAATGTAATTTCAAATGTTCAATTTACAATTTGAACAATCTGGATCGTTTTAAAATGTTGCATTTATTTTGTAACAAGAAATTCTGATTACAAAATTGGATAATAAACCAAAACTGCAATTCTCACTGGAAATTTTAACCGGATTCATTCATCCATTCGCAAGTTATAACCCTACATCGACTTGATTTTGAGGGAAAATGATGGTTTTTTACAAGTTTTCTGTATTTCCTAAAGCTAAATATTTACAGAGCACAGTTAGATTGGGATTCTAAACAAACAAAAGAAGTCATTTCAAGATATTTTTTTTGTTTCCTGAGCATATGTAGCATTCAGTACATTAAGGTTTACATATAATGCATATCTAAAAAATTATGGCGTTTAAAGCGATTTTTTTCGGAACTTGAATGTTCAGTAACATACAGAGTGATCCATACTCGTTTTTTTCTCGCAAAAACCATCGAAGGAAAGTTTTGCAAGGATTCAACAAAAGACCAGTTATTGTGCTCGTGATGAGAAGATGAATGCATTTACAACAAGATAATGTTGAACTTTAAATGCAACGTCCGTAAATTTTACAAGACTAGAAACAGGGGTTTGTGTCTATTCGGCACTGTGTTAGCCCATTTGTTTTCGAACCCCATCCCTACATCCGCACATGGAGCAAAGAAGGGCGAGCTTTAGCCCAGACTCTGATGACGTAACGAGGGCCTTAATCAGGGTTTTGCGCACATGGCTATGAAGGATGAAGCTGAGCTTTGTGTACGACTGTTAAATCATTAATTAAAATTTCAATTAAAATTTTAATTTGAACGGTGATCTGTGAAGACACAATGAAATTTAACGGCGAGTGATCAACCTGTATATCGTGCAGGAGTCAAATCATTAAAAATTGTCAGAAAGCATCGGTGCTTGAAGGCAAGCCCAGGCTGTAGGTGGGTCTGCTGGAAATGCACGAAAATTGAGCTCAGGGGCGCCCTCGAGCGCGCTCGAGGGCGTTTTTTCCCTCCATGTGCGGAGGCTATCTGAAACCACCACCCTACGCTCTCCCACATTACCTCGAAGAACTAATTGCCTTGAAGCATGCACCATGCATGTCCTTTGTCAAGGACCTAATGTCACCCGTCATCCCCTCTTGGGCACAAAAAACGAGGACTACGTCAGCGTCCTGCAAACCAATAACAAAATTAGTTACCTATTTTTTATTACTACATTTTATAAATACAAATTTTTGCTTTGAGTCATACTATATATATATATATATATATATATATATATAAAGAAAAAGAAAAAGAGTATAACCTATAGATAAGCTATAAACCCAGATTAGCTTCATAAAAACTATATTGTCCCATGTTGAGGACATAATAATTGAACCTATCAACATTGTAGATAGTTGATAGAATCAAGGATTAGAGGTTGTTTCTCAAACGATTTACACAATTCCAGAATCCAGGCTAAGTGACAACCAATGTTGGAATTTCACTAAAATACTACCTGTCATAAAAAAAAAATTTGGCGTTTTGGATTTAACATTCCCCTTCATTAAACATTTTACTTAAATATGTACCGGTCAATAATAACGTTTTAGTGTTGTAGTTTGAAAGTATCAATGAACTAAATATGGATCAAGGACAACCAACCAAGTGTATTCATATTTCCTCACATAATTATGCATTCAATGGCATTAAACGATGGGCCATGGCATTTAATATTTCAAGTGGATGGTGCCAAGTGGACACTGATGACCTAGACTTGGCTTAGAAGTTAGAACTTAAAGGCATAATGACACTTTCGTAAAAATTTAAACCGTCAAAACAATGTTCTACCAAAAACTTCAACAATTTAACAAGATGGCTTTGGTTGATTTTTACTCGTATTTGACAGGAAAAAGTTGAAAAATGGGTAAATGCCCGTCAAATTCCAACTCTGGTGACAACTGACAAGGGGTTGGGGATGTTGGCCGCCGGCTGGTCACCTTTTAGGAGCCAAATAACATGCATAGTATCCATCTTGGCCATTATTATAAAAAAAAGGTAGAGATGAGGAGAAGGTCGAAGCTCGACTGCCACCTCCAAGAAAAGACGATGAATTATGCGTGTACAAGTGATGACTTTGAAACATTATGCTTCCGGTCAGGCCTGGAATTTGACGTCCCAGAGAACGTTTTTTTCATTTTTACACATATTTGACATGTAAGCTTTTGATAAAGACGTCAACATTGACAGGTTAAAGAATAGTTGAAACGTCAAATTGATGTCTATGAATTTAGATAACCCGTCAAAATTTTTAATACCTATATTAACTACTAAAGCTTAGCTAACAATCATTGGCC
Organism: Pseudotsuga menziesii; assembly: GCA_001517045.1. Lineage (NCBI taxonomy): Eukaryota > Viridiplantae > Streptophyta > Pinopsida > Pinales > Pinaceae > Pseudotsuga > Pseudotsuga menziesii. The sequence continues at coordinate 70,771 of LPNX010546147.1, read as the reverse complement.
ATTGTGTTGGGTCATCTCCCGGGACGCTCTTAATTTCCAGTGGAAGAACACATAAATGCTAGACCTTCTCTATTTCCGTGTACGTGTATTGTATTTATTTATATTTTGTGTTTCTAATTGTATCATTAGTCTTTTAGTCTGAGCCTTCAAATTTTTCCAATTTTTTTAAAGAAAATCTCTAAAATTTTATTATATAAAATTATAAAATTTTATAATTTACTTAATTAGTAAATTTCTATATAAATATTTTACTCATATTTATATATAATATAAAAAAAATATTTTATTCACATTTATATATACTATTAAAAATAACTCAAGAGAATCTTGAAACCGTCATTAAAAATTTATTGACAGGGACAAAAAATTGAATTTCCACGCCTGCTTCCGGTCTACGCTACCTGTGGCGTAAGGTTTACATTTTACGGCAATTGTATTCTTCTTCTTGTATTCATTCGCGAATCGCGTTAAAAGCTGTCACTTTCGCAACTTGGTCGACTTTCGTTTTCTTTGACAGTTAACTATTGCTGACAACATTTCTGACGGATTTACGTCATTAAGACGTGACGTTTTTTAAAGTAAGTACTGTACCGTACTCTACCACAGAATCACTGAAGTTCAAACCGCCCTACTCTACCACCGAATCACTGAAGTTCAAACCGCCCTACCATAAATAATTACGTAATCCAATCACCGTCGTTCAAGCCGCCGTCCAATCCCAATAACTGTAAAGTACGATTTAAGAAGTTTCTATGGATTTAGAATAAATGCGATATGCCTGGAATTTGGCGTTCCACAGAACGTTTTTTCTCATTTTTACACGTTTTTGACATGCAAGAGTTTTATTAACTCGTCAACATTGACAGATAAAAAAATATTTAAACCGTCTATTAGACATTTATAAATTTAGATATCTCGTCAAAATTTTTAATACCTATATAAACTACTAAAACTTAGCCAACAATTATTAACCATTGTGTTAGTTCAGCACTTTATTTCAGTGTATGTGTATTGTATTTATTTATATTTTGTGTTTTTAATTGTATTATTAGTCTTCAGCTCTGAAGCTTCAGATTTTTCCAAAGAAAAACTCTAAAATTTTCTCCTTTAAAATTTTATAATTTGCTTACCTTAAACTTGAAACTGTCATTAAATTTTTATTGACAGGCACAAGAAAATTGAATTTCCAGGCCTGAAAACATCAATTCATTATGAATAATATAGAAATATCAAAGAGACCGTAACTTGTAAGAAAATATGAATAATTTACCAATATCAACAAAATACAAATTGTTCAAAGGATTCACGTTGTTTAGGAAACAAGAAAAAGTTCCAGACGGTGTCACACCATCGTTGGAAGGGTCTTGAAGCTAAAATTGAAAAAGAACCCACCAAGACGCATTAAATGTCAGTAACATGATAACATGAGGCTTGCAAAGTTGAAACTCTGAAGATGAGAGCCAAGTAACGGAAATAACATGGTTGAATTCTTGAATGAAACAAGGTGGGCTGCTAAAGGTAGCAAGTCCCTGCCATCATAAATAGAATACTATGCAATAGTTGAAGAGCTAAAGCACATCAAATGGACCAACAGGAGGTTGTATGAAAGATGGATCCATGAAGTTGTATGATCACTTGTTTCCGACCAATGTCTCACTTTGACTTGTCATCACTGTTGTGAGATTCTTCACTGTTCAGCTAGTTCTAACATGCGTGTTGCAATGGTAGTCGGAAGATCACAATGGAATTCGTTATTAAAAACGGAGCATGTTGTTGTCTCCCATGTCTGGAAGGATATTGAAGTCGACAAGTAGGAAGAGGACTTCAAGGCTTAAAATTAAATCCTGATCCATATCTTTCTTTGTATGAGGGTACAAATTCCAACAACTATGTGTAAAACAATGCTCTAATACCAGTTTGATTCAAATGCACACTAGCGTAATTAGTGCAACTGCAACGGGCTCAACTTATGTACACAATATCTAATCTATGGCACAACGATTACTCGAGTAATCAAATAGGAACATTAATGAATTTATAAATCGTTAAAAACAAATTGGTGTGATATTCTAGGCAATAAATCAACTTTAATTTTTCATTACTAAAGTAAATCTGTACAACAATATATGAAGAATATGAACTTTACAGCAACAAATAATAACCAACTGAACCCCTTTGCAACATGACGAAGGGGTATAAATAATCTGTTAAGGAATCGTTGACACCTAATTTGCTCTTCTGGCAGATGAACGTGTTAAAGGCAGTTTGATTCCCAAAAAAATAGATGCATTCCCAACTTCCGAAGAACACTGCATTTATTTTCCTGATTGATTTTTCATGACCAAAATCAGTGTTCTTAATAGCAATCCTAGAAAACATTTCTAGTACGCTGCCCAAGTAAAAATTAGCAACTACATTAGTCTATTTTGGCGTTTTCCCTCGCTCAAACGTAATTATTATGATATAAAGTGGTAATTATTATGATATAAAGTAGTTGGTGGTTGAGTTGAACTTTTGATACATCAAGGGTAGCATAAACTTTGCTCCAATGAATGGTCCACAACCCAAAGGAAATCATCACTACCAAGGTGAAGACATGCAATGTATGAAATTCTAGAAGGAACCACCCCTTGCCATGTTTAAGCCATGCAAGCAGTTTGGAAAAGAAAGACATGCAATGTATGAAATTCCAAAAGAAACCATCCATGCCACATTTAAGCCATGTAAGTAGTTCAGCAAAGAAAGTCTTATAATCGCTAAAATGGTCGCAGGCAGGAAGTTTTGACGGATCATGTCTGTATGATATTCTTACCCCAACAATTAGATTATCTGCAATTAATCTGATTTAGCGGCTGGAAATTAAACTTTTGGCTGATAGTGATTTTATGTCTTGGTGGATTAGTAATACCCATGTCCATCATCCTCTATCGTCCTCTTTTAGATGCCAAGTCATAGGGGTACTGCAAGAAGAGTAGAGGTTGTTTTCAGGGAAGGGAATGGATATATGAGCATATCTAGATGCAGAATTCACAGAGGTGGAAGCACAAAAAGCACATGGGCCATCTCCAACATATCCTGCTTTGGATCCAATCCAAAATACAGATGGAGATGTCAAGCCAATAACAGAGTTCCTATCAGTAAATTCTTCAGTAAAAGAGTATTTCAAATGTTAGTGTTAGTTCTAGTAATGTAAGTGTCAACCAACATCCCAGCTCCAGCTCTGCAGGAATTGAGTAAAGTTTATGTTAACAAAGTTGTGAAACTTCTACATTACATTGTATTTATTGGCAGTTGATTATAAATATGATGGTACTGTTTGGATGGTTGTGTAACATTACTTTAGCAATGTAGTCGTTTTTATTATAAGTATGTTAAGAGGAAGGCTTAATTCGAAGATGGGTGGTAGGGATGTTCTAGCGATCCTAAGAGGTCCCAAACCAGAGCACATAAATAGGTGTGTAACATTTCCAACTCACCACAACACATTGTTTGGGCTCTGTTTACCATAGATAATGAATAATGCATTTCTCTAACATAATTGCCCGAGAGACCACAACGTTAAAGTGACTGAGACTTCTTGGCATGTGATCTGGTCAGCCACTTTTGGATAGCTGAATATATAATAAAAAGGGGAATACACAGCTTCAAATTCATTCATTTTCTCAAATATCAAATATGGGGAGCTTTCAACATGTCTGCATTTCTTCCATCGTTCTTCTGCTCTTCGTGCTCGTCTTTGTTTTATCTTTTATCGTTGATGTATGATTTCCATTTTCCTATGTGGATAGGCTCGATAGAATAAAAATGTGATTTATTGTTTTGTAGAAAAGATACCAGACTTCTTTTACAAGGTAAGCTTCATTTATCTTTTATCATTGACGTATGCTTTCCATTTGGGTATGTGGATAGGCTGGGTAGAATAAGAATGTGATTTATTGTTTTGCAAAAAAGATAGAAGAATCCCCCAGCTAGTTCCGTGGAATATAGCTCCTAGGAATTTGTTGAATGAGGGTTATTCCAAGCAGTGCATTTAGTTCACAAAATTTCCATAGTTTGAAGGAACAAGTGTCGAGCACATGGAATCTTCAGTCATCTGCAAGGTGCTCTACATATAAGTTAAGCAATGCCACTTGGTGTGGCATGATATAATCCATTTTTTGTATCTCTGCATAGTTTTACCTGTGTCCTAAACAATTCTGAGGAAGAAACTCCAGTAATGATCGTCAGATCGGCCCAACGTGTTGGAGATTTAGTGTCGGTGGAGCCTTTTTTGAATGGAGGAATACCATGATTGATGTTGAGGCAACCAAATGACTTTTGTGATGGTGAGCAATAGGAAATCTACAGACCCACGATGACGGCAACATCTTCTTTACTCGTCCAGCAGGCTAATGCCCAATGTACTGAGAATAGCTATGCGAGAACTATGTCCAGTTGGAGCATAGCGTCAAACAATAGGCTAAGCGCTCTACAAAATCACCTGGTAGCAATCACAAGAGTGTTAATCAAGGCTCAAACCAGTGAAACCATTTCAATTAAAATTAATGCATGTTACAGTTTTAGCATAGTTTACAATAGGAATTTAGCTAGAAAAATCATAGAAAAAAACTAGCTTACCCTTGAAGTATAATTTAATAGAAGATATTTGATGTTGGTGTAATTGAAGTTTGCTATAGTTTTGTTGCACCAAGATAAGTAATTATTGGTTTGTTTCTTGGAGCATTACACGTGTTTTTTATGCAACCTAGTGCTCACTGCAATGGTAGGATATCTGAACTGTAGGATATCTGAAAGTAATGCAAACAGTTACAGGAAATGGCTGCAACCTATGTTTTAAATTTTTTCGGCTAGTGGCATCTTCTCTGAATAGCAAGAACATATGTTGTTTTGTTTTGCCATCATTTAAATGCCCATCAGCGTTCACCGCCCAATCTTTGGATGGGGTGTGCTAATTTTATCACAAGGAAGATTTTTTTTTATCAAAATGTTTAAGAAAACACTCAAACCCTGCAAACAAAAGCCTCAAACACTGAGCGTAATTTTAGTAGTATATGTTGGTCATTTGCTCCGTCCTCGACATTTCAGGCTTCCTCCCCTTTCGTTTCATATACCCAAAATAAGGTTAACAGAGATTTTAGATTCAAGCGACTACATAAAACAATGGAAAAATAAAGCATACTAGAAAACGAAAAACAGAAACATAAATAAAACATGACTACTTAAAACCTAGAGTATTTGATCAGGCACTTTAGTCTTTGTTTTCTCCTCTACGACTAGAGAACTACTAGCTTCAGCTGCTCCTGGAAGTACTGAACCAACTGGATATGTTTCTGCTCCGGGCTATGATGCTGGTTATGATCTTACTATTCTTACATTGATGCTTCAACGCATGCTTCTATAGGTGGTGCTACTTCTGTTACTGTTGATGCTAGCTCTACCGCTGCTACTGCTGGTAGATATGCTCCTGTGTTAAGCAACATAATCGGCTAAATCAACGACTTAATAAAAGTAATAAACCATAGAAACCACTACTGGTACTGGTAATGGATAAGATGGATCAATGGCAAAGCCTAGTGCTGGTGGGAATGATCGATGATTATAATTGGTACTACAACCCTAGGGGAAGTGCCTAAATGGCAATGCCGTGAGACAGTTTCATTGACAAGAAGGAGGTCAACATTGATAGCCAGGAAGAGGCAGCCTGTATTTGGCTACACAATTTATCTACAACTCAAAGAATGCAATTGAGCATGGTCTCGACAACTCAAGAATGCAATTGAGCATGGTCTCAACAACTCAAGAATGCAATTGAGCATGGTCTTGACATTTGGATGATTTTGTTTTTCCTTAGTTATAAGAAGGGTGGTGAGGCGGTGGTTATAAGAAGGGCGGTGAGGCGGTCTTATGTGAAACTTAATAATATAATATTTGAAAACTGTAGATGAGAAATCTAACAATTCGAGGAATCATTTATATCAAATTTGGAGTTAACATTTAATTTTATTAAGTAATACTAACGTGAAGTTAGCATTAATCCACTTGTTGTGTACATATAAAAATACATATCTATTTATAGATACAAGCTTCCTAACTTGAAACATAGGAAATGTTAAAATCAATTCTGCGTAGCCTCGAGATGAGGCCAAATAAGAGTAAGAATTTTTTGATTGGACAAAACAAAGGTGTGTTATATAATATTGAAAAAACTTTAGGTAAAAAGTAATGTATGCTTGGTTTTTGTGCAAAGGAATAGGAGAAACCTTGGATAAAAGGTAATGTATGCTTGGTTTTTTGCGCAGACTAATAGCTAACGACAGCAAGCCATTTGCTAGAGTCCCTGCTTTCCTTGGGCAGGGACTAATAAGACTAGTTGAGAGGAACAAGGATGACAATTGACAAACATGAACATCTACTACATGAATGCTCTAGAAAGTAGATTCTCGTTAGGAACTAGAACAAACAAGGGCTTCAAACATAATTAAACACCAAACATTATCATCCATGAAAAGAACAATGAGGCATGTGGAGACTAAAAGTTCCAATGGGAAAGTATGAACAAAATTTTTAAGAGGGTCATGTAACCCCAAGTTGGTAACACCATCAAAGATCCACATAAAAACTCCAAGTAACAAATTTCAAACTCCTCGAGCTAAGATAATTGATTGCATTCCTCTCTATTAAGTGCAACTTAGGGAAGACTAAAAAACAAATTGATACTCTAAAATGAGTCTCGACGTAATTTAGGTCTCATCAAGTACTCATGTATAATTGAGAAAAACAACATAAAATGAGTGTGTCTATGGATGTCAATCCATCTTGTTGGAGTGCATGACTAGTTGTCCATTGCAATCGCCAAGTCAAAATAAGAATTGGTGCTTGATGAGAGGCTCATTCTAAAGAAAAATTAATTTCGAGAAAAATGGTGAAGCATAAATAATCACCCTAGGAAGCGTTTCACACCATCCCTCCACGATGTTGAAATGGATGTGCATATATGTTGGCATTGGATGTCATAGACTATGCCAAAAGTATGGAGGTACAAGCTTAAGGTGACAACGATGCCTAGCAACCAATCAATAAATTCTCGAAAGTGGTTTCTAGTATGAGAGATTGCAAGATAAGATAGTTCATGAAATGGATGCAAATTCCTAGTGATACTATGAGAATATCTGCATGAGTGCCCTAAAATATGCTATGTCGATGACATGTCTAGAGTAACAAAAGGAGATTCCCAAAACTAAAGCCATGACGGATAACAATCCTCAATATGGGTCTCAACAAACAAGGCCATGATAGGTACCATTGTACAGGAATTAATGCATATTTATTTTGCAAAATATTAAAAAAAGTAAATGAATATGAAAGGTAGTCGAAATCCCACAATGTAGCTAGTAGATAATCTCTAGAAGATGAAAATCCAATGGAAGCAAAGGATGATCCGATGAAAAAAATGCACATATCAACAAAGGGCTCCACTGATTGTGTTGAAGCTAGAAGAAGTTATAACCCATGCTAACAATGAGCATGCTTCAAGTAATAAATGGTGTTAGCATGAAAAACTAGACATAGTTCCTCAAAAACAAAAAAGTAAGCACCACAATGGTCATAAATAAATAGTCTAAAACAATACCCATGAGAAAACAAACATCTCAAAGAGGCAACAATTGTGGTGTAAAATCACTTGTTGGAAAGAGAGTGGAATGCTCTTCACAACACATCAAATAGGATGGAAAATAAAGGCCCTAATGAAGAGTTATGGAAAAGACACCACCAATAACTTATAAAATACAATAAATTGGTAAAGAAAAACCAATATGGAAAAAAACTTCTAAAATACAAATAGATGCAAATGATAATTTATAACCAAGGGAATAAATCTTGGTGTCCAACTATGAACATAAATCATGTGCCAACTCCACCATAATCAACACGATTTGATTAAACCAACCAAGCATGATGAGTGTAAAACATAGTTTCGAGGAAAGTTTGTTTGGTGAAAATAGAGACACAAGTGTCATCACCAAATGCATAAACCCTCAAGAATTTGGGTGGTATGTGGTTGTCTATGTGAATGGGATTGGAGTTGCTTCTGTGATTATTAGGCTACCAAGTGAATGTTGTTGACACATGATACAAATTCAAAGAGAGGCGTTGGAGGATAGTAGTTCTACAACATAATAGTGTATTTAAGAAGTAGTTAGGTTTTATTATTCAAATAAAGGGGATGGCACAATTAAACTAACTACCCCCGCTATAAACTAACTATAAAATAATCCTCTAGTTATGTAAGAAATCAGTTTTTGAGTTGATATAATTTTAAGTTTTTCGCTCTTTATGTTGTTAATATATCAATTTGGTATCACAGTCGAATTCCACAACCACATAAAAGGGATCCACTCCCTTCTGCATCAGACCTCCAATTCCTTCACAAACATCCACTCCCTACAATCTTTAACGTTCTTTTCCAAAGAAAAACAACTAAGTTTATTCCATGACCTCAACAATAACTTCATGGATCCTCCTAAGAACTCCAATCATGAGGATGATTCCCTCACAGAAACACATTTGCATTTTTTCAATATCAACAACAAATTATTAGACATAGAAAATAAACTTCTTCAGAAGCACACTTAGGTGATATGTTAGTATAGATAAATAACTACAAGATCTGAAGCTCAAAAAGACCACATTTGAACCAACCTTTGAACTATGTTAGGATCCTAATTTTACCTTACTACATTTTTCTAGTGCTTTTAAGGGTGATCAAGTCAAGGCTTGGTTATGGGCCTTCTCATCATATTTATAGCAGCAGTCCATGCTACCAGTAAGAGACAATGCCACCTTGGAAACCTTCCCTCTACAAGGATTAGATACCTAATAATGGGACTAGGCCAAATAAATAGGTGGCACTATAGATTTTCCCAAACTACATATAACATGATGAGGAGAGAGTTAGTCTACACTCTATTAGCATCGATACTTGAGACTAGTTTTGCATTGCACTTTGAGAGTGTTTCTATCAAGCATGTTATGTCAATACAATCTAGGCGTGTTAGCTTCAACTATGTTAGCTTTTTTCTCAAACAATTCAACAATAAATTGAAATTTTCTAGAAACTATAGGTGCATCTATCCATTTTAGATCCATAATAGATACTAATAATTAAATTTAATTCTGGTTTGCTTCTTTCTCTCCCGCATGAAGATGATTTACATAACTTGTGTGTTTTATTGGATTTTCAATATGTTTTGGATGTTGAAAAGAAACTATTGAAATTATAAATGCTCTTTCATTCTCCATCTTGGTTCCTCCCTTCACTATAGAGATCTCCCATAAGTACCCCTTCTCTTGTGGTTTCCTCAACCCCACCCTGCACAAGGTAATATTTATTGACTCAAACACATAAACTACCCCTATAGATGTTGTCATTGACGTGGAAATCCCAACTACACTTGATCCAAACGTTTTTTTGGTGATACGTCTAGCCTCTCCCACCCATCCCATGATATTTATTCAAAATTACCGGCTTAAAGGTCATCTCACTAAGCTCATCATGGAAAATGGGAGCCAAAAAAGCTTGGTTAATGCGGCCATTGTCAAATAGGTGTTAGCTTTATCACTAACTACACATCCTCACTCATACCATCTCAAGTGGATGAATGAGGGTGCTCAATCATTGTTTGTAACCCAACAATGTAATATCACCTTTTCTATTGGCCCACATTTTTTAGACACAGTGGTGTGTGATGTTACTGTAGTAGATTGTGTTGATTTACTACTAGGGATACTTTACCAACATGAGCACTATTCATGCCAATCAACTACAGGAAAAACTCAAAATGTTTGTGTTTAGCCATCATTATGTCTCTCATTTGAGCTTTTTAATTTTTGTAGAAGGTATTCAATGTGACCCTCATAAAGTCAAGACCATGCTAGACTATCCCTTACCCCACAAAACAAGTGACCTTAACAGTTTTTTGGTGGTGTAATTTTTTATGGAAAAAATCATTTTCCAAAATTCCAAGCTAGCATGTCCTCTCTATGCACTATCCAATCATAATATTTTTTATTGGATCCATGAAACCAAATCCACTATAACACCCCTAGTTTTGACCCTTGGAATCTATTAAATCAGATTATGTAAAATGATGTAAATAAGCTAGTAAATATTCCTAGTGCAGAGCCCAAGGCCAAGGCCCAACTAATGAATTGCTAGCATGCACATATTATGTGGTAGTAATAATAAAATGGTCCAATATAGTTCTGTAAAGAGCACTAGAGGGGCTATCCTTCCAATAGAGAGAAAAATTAAATGCGGAGATTAAATACTCTTTTGTCAAGCCTTAGAACTCACCCATTTTATCCATGTTCCTTAAAAAAACCATTTACTTCCATTGACTTATCAAATCCCATCATTGAATGATTGTGTGAGGTTGGTGGGAAATTACTCTCATTAAGTTATGGAAGCATGGGATGACTATATTTTTTATGACAATTGTAAGAGTCTTTCATTCTATGGTCAAAAGTAATGTTAGTTGTCTCTTCACCAATCCTCTCATCTGTATTGGAGTCCGTCACTCATTCTCTATGCAGAGTTCATATACTATGTCGCTTTTCATGTTGTTCTATCCATATTGAAATTGACGAGAGTGAGAAACTAACCAGAAATTAGCACCATAAAACATAAATTGCAGACGTTAGAGGGAAGAGGATGGATGTAGGTGAGCATAAAGGCTGGGAAATATAGGAAATACTTACCCACTATATATTCTCTACTCCTTAGATGCTTGATATTCTATGAATTGATTCTACAATAAGTTCTATGAAAGCATAAAGAAGATTGGACTCTTTTTGCACACACTAAAGAGCATTTTAAGGGTTGGCTACTTCGAGGGACTATTGAGAAGAGAAGTAGTCCTTTCTTGTGTCGAGTGGGGAAAGTGTAATATGTTTCCATGGCCAAGATGATTGGATGCGATGCTCGTAGTACTATGTGGTGAGCAGGTTGTCTAAGCATGAGAGAAAATAGGTTGGGATAAAAGAGAAATAAATTCCTATAGGTGTTTCCTATTCCCTAGTGGCCTCATAACCCATCTTGGGGGTGGTATCTATAGCTGATACTTACAATTGGGTATAAAATGTCTCGTACACAACTAGTTGCTTAGATATTCTTCAATTAAAAGATAAGTATTTATTTTTGTCTATGAATATACAAAATTGTATTTGCTTTCTGTTATGAATATGATTGTTATGCATGTTGTGTGTGTGTGGTATCATTTTAATTCCACTATATTTTACATATATACACTTGCACATGAATTTCTTGATTTTTGTTACTCATGGGAGGCTTAATTTAGTTCTAAAATAAAATAATGGTATCCATGGGGTGAAATTTGAAATTATGAGATTTGTAACTACCCATCAAGAGTTCCAAAGGATGGATGAGGATGTTACACAATGGTTTCAACAATCCGTTACTATCCCACCCTATCTCCCTACTTTAGTAGTTAGTCATGTTATATTTGAGGCCATAACCTTTGAATAAGTCTAACTAGTTTGTAGTAGAATATTCATTTAAAAGGGGCCTCTATATTAATTAAGGCCCACTAGTTAGTTGGTGCTCATTAACTATTGACCAAGTCAAGTAGTCAGGGTTTTGGGATATTGAAAGCCTATTTAAAGAGATAATAGGATATGGAGTTTTTTTTGAAGAATTATTGTATTGTATCGATGCTCTAATGAACAGTCACTAAACCTTTGGAGGAACACTAACATAATTTACTTCCCGGTGGTTTTTGCAGCATTTATCTTAGTTATTTCCTTTGATTGGTTATTTTTTAATACAATATTGTGTTTCATGCATTTTTTTATCTATTTATATCTTATCATTGCTCTAATTTTAAGGGTTCAGACCACCACAAGCGGTATCAAAACAATTTCTTGAGTCAGCACACCTTCGAAAATTGATAGATTTTTTTAAAAGTTATTGTTACATGGGAATTTTTTCAGCATCACCAACCTTCTAATATCCTATTACCTAATCTCTAAATACACTCTCATGATATATGATCCCTTGCTCCCTTTCCCTGCAGGTTTCCTAATTTTGCAACTTCAACGCACTTTTCTTCCTTAGCAACCAACATTGACTTCCCCTAGATGCATTCTGCTACACAACAACCTGCACCATTGATGCACCCTTACTTAATAACATCCATCAACCTATCTCGGCATGCCTTGCTCTACTGCCAGAGTGTGTCGACATTTGTACATGCAAAAAATCGATATTTCGAGAAGCTTCTAGGGCAAGATCTCAATGGATAACATTTCCCTCCTATTGTTCTAGATCTAGCTTGACTTCTGCCAATGTTGGGATGATATCTCATCCATTTTACACATTTATCTCAGCCTCCCATTATCCACATTGTCATATAAATCAAGCCTTGGTCCATGGGTGAAGGGAGAGAAGTCTATAGTAGGTATATGTTGGAGGAATTTGCCCAGAGTATTAGATTGTTGATGTGTTTCATTCCAAGGAAAGGGTGTCATTGTTGGAATAGAGGATGAACCTATTGGATTGAGAATACAACACCAAGGATTCATGGTTTTATCTCTTCTATCATTTTAGTAAAATGATATAGTATTCCCCAAATTGATTGTCATTGTCATTTTATAGCAGGTCTCCTTGGTTATTTTCTTGGATCAATAGTATCATCACTAGTTCAATATACTTTCCATTTTTCTTGTGTTTCTCTATTGTAGATTCTATCATACATGGAATTGGATTGCAAAAATATGAAGATTGTGAGGACGATCTCCTTGACAAAGGTGAGTCTCTTTTATCTCTTACCTCATTAATGCTTAATTGATCTAGGTGAAGGTGTGTTTGATTGTCATATTTTGTTTATAGATCCATACCATACAGACTAGGGAGGTCCACTTATGTCTACACTTGGGACTCATCATTTGAACAAAATTGGCAACTCTACTGGGGAGAATTTAGATATCCCTTGCTTTCCATTGGGATTTCTCAGATGTGGTATTGTCTTGTCTTGTTTGTTGGCACCTTTTTATTATTATTCTGAGTCTCTGGATCATCCAGATCTACTATCAAACCTGAAGTCCACTTTAGACACTATAAGGTCGAGGATTTTTTGTTTTTGTTTGTTCAAAACATATTCTTTGGTGACATTGATACCCTCTCTCTTTAGATACAGAGCATTTTATTCCACCAATGCACCCTATGTTTAGTTACAGTGCATCCATGATGCACCTAGATGTGAGTTATAGTCACATCGGCTTCTGTAGATGCATTGTGTTCCACAACAAAATGCGCTGATATACAAAATTTTGTAATAAGGACGAATCCCCTCACAGTCTCCTGGTACCCCAAAATCATGCCTTTGTCAGTCACTACTCCCTCAAGTATTGTGTCCTTGACAAAGAACTTCATCTGCAAATTGTTTCCCTCTATTACACTCTCACATGAAGTATGATGCCAGCAAATCTCACCCCTATTTTATCATCGATCAAAGGAAGTATGATCCCCATGGTTACCATCCATCCTTATATAAAGTTAGTTTGTCTCACTATTTGTTACAACATGATCTTGGTTAATCAAACAAGACCCTCGTTTTGTAATGACACTTCAGCTCGCATCGATGCCAAATTCTCATACTCTGAGAGTTGAAAAAGTAGCAGTGGTACCTTGGGATTCCTTTCAATCACTATAAGGAATTACCTTGGACCGAGTAAGGAGAGTCATTAGTTCCCCTTAACTTAGTATCCTCCCTATGCTTGACAACAATACATTTAATCGCATCAAGTGGATTCATACATCTCGAAGGTAGCAGTGTTCACGTTTGAAAATGATAGTAGCAACACATCTGGTACAATGTAGTCTTCCATGGATTCACCAATATTCCAGATACCTAGCCTAGTGGGATTCTTCATATTCTCAACAATTTCGCTCCCTCGACACTAGTAACACTATAATATCCTTGATCTAATATCATATCAGAATATTAACTCTTATGTAATTTTAATAAAAAATTTAAATGAAAATTTGTACTTAATCAGTCAACTCTTGAAACTAGGCAAATAAGGGAACGTGGCTGATAATTTTGCAAACAGGGCAGCGAGACGATGGGAGAAACAAAGGAAAATTTAGGTCAAATAAATTATCTTCCGTAACACATTTAAATCAGGCACCATTTAGGTTTTGGAATCAGCTCTGTTGAAACCTACTCCCACACTTCTAGGTCACCCAATCATGCAACTAGGAAGAACTTTCACATCCAATAAACCAGGGGATTGTGCAAGGTTCATAGGTGTTGTAACACTATTAATAAGCCTCAAATGAAGTTTTATTCAGTCAATAAAAGTTCTGGAATGATTTGGGGCTATTAGGAAAGATTTGGGAAAAAATGGCAGTTTTGGCCTAGGGAGACCCTACGTAAATAAGGTTGTACAAAAAAGGTTCAAAATCAACGAAATATATGTTTTAGGGTTTGTATTGGTATTGGGTTCAATTAAATACCTAGATAAACTTTCAGAACGTCATTTGGATGCACATATCTCCCAGAATGAGGAAAACTGTAAGACTAGTAAAATTTACCTAGTCAACTAGCAAGGGTGTGCAAAAATTAATGAATTACGTACCAGAATAAAATCAGACCTGATAATTATGAATTAAAGACACTAACATATCATAATTTAACATATCATATCATTTAATAATTCTTCTAATATCCATTACTTCATTCTTATTGCATAAACTGATAAAAACCCCCATCTAATGAGCAAATAAAGGATCACTCATGAAAACTTAACATGAGCTCTCTCTAGAACAGAAACCTTAATTAATTCATCAATTCATAAGAGTGTATTTTGACTGAGAATATCAGGAATAGGTTTGGAGGACTGATCTCTCCAAAAATGGGATCCAAAATTGAGAGCAGGAGGCACAAATCTAACACCAAGTTGGGGATTGGAGCATAGGTGAAGTTCCCTTCACTGGAGCTCGACTTCAATGGATGTATTGGATGTTTTAGTGGTATGATATGAATATTAGGGTGCTGATACTTTTCTCACCATCACCAGCAATGAAATTGGAAGGGAATAAAGAAGAGAGGGGAAGGGACTTGGGGCACATCTCTCAAGAGACTAAGGCACAACACTCAGTATGAAGTTGGAATTCACTCAACACAAGATCATTCATCAACCAAATTGTGAAATGGATCTCGTATTATCATTAAATATAACACTGGTGACTTGTTGGGAAATTCAATCACCTGCTGAGTAAGTTTCCCTTGCTAAAACCCCAACCCTAGCCAAGTGGTGCGCCCTCCTTGACAAATTGGAAAGTATATGTCGTGTGAGATGTTTCCCTATCCATGCCATTCATCCAATTTAGAAACTGTGCCCTCCTTAGGCCCATAGTTTCTTGCTTTTCCTTATAACAACTTTTCTGGACTGCCTAGTTTTGTAACTAAACCTCGGAATGGAAATTGCGCCCTCCTTTGGCCCAAACTTGTCTGCTTTTCCTTATGACAGCTTTTATGGCCTTCTACTTTTGTGACTGAACCTCTAAATGGAAACCACACCCCGCTTTGGCCCCAAGTTTCCTCTTTTGTGTCTGACTTTTTTTTCTTGACTTTTGGTGCTTTCCCCTTTTTCTGTCTGCTTTCTTTTGTCATTCCTTTGATAGTTTCTAATTTTCCTTCTTGGAAAGTTGGATTTCCCAAGTGTTCCCTCCTGACATGGAAACTTATTTTCCACATATTTAATTGCACAATAATTAAGAATGACAAGAAATCAAACTAAATACAAGCCTCCTACGGAATTATTTTAGCAAAATTCCCTAGGTTAATTAATTAATGTCACTTAGAACCCCTAGGTGTTTAACAAAGACAACACTCTTGGTGTTCAAAAAGTTGGGGACATGACAGTCCTCCCCTCCCATTTCTTCTTGTCATCAAGAAGAAGAAAACCAGGGTGTTGTAAGATCCGCTCATCCTCCCAAGTGGTATCTTCACTGGGTAACCCCTTCCACTGTATTAGATATTCTTTGATGGTTATGTTCCTCAGTTTCCTTTCTCGGACCTATAACACTTTCTCTGGTACTAAGACCAAATGGTATTCATTATCCAAGGTTGGTAGTACTTCTAATGCCACTATATGTTGGCCAACTGCTTTCTTCAGGCATGATACATGGAAAACATTATGGATCTTACTCTCTGGTGCCAGTTCCAACTCGTAGGCCACTTCACCAATTTTTCTTAGAATCTTGTAGGGCCCATATAATCTTGGATGAAGTTTTTCAGCCCCTTTATTCTTCAAAGAAGACTGTTTGTAAGGTTACAACCTTAGGTAGACTGAGTCTTCTACATGGAATACTCTATCAATTTGGTGCTTATTTGCATACACTTTTTGCTCGTTCTAAGCCATCTACAAATTCTCTTTTAATGCCATTAGGATGTCTTGGTTTTCATGAAAACAATATTTAGCCTTTTGGGCTTTGCAGTCTCCAAACATTAAATCTACAAAATTTGGAGCCTCATACCCATACAAGGCCATAAATGGGGTCATTTTGATGGAAAGATGAAAGGTAGTATTATAGTAGAACTCACCCTGGTGGATCCACATGTCCCAAGCTCTTTGTTGTCCCGTAACATAACTATGGAGGTACCCTTCAGGCCATTGATTCACCCTTTTAGTTTGTCCATCTGTCTGGGGGTGATAGTTGGTGCTCATATTCAGGTTTGTTCCCACTAGCCCGAACAAAGCCTTCCAAAAGGAACTAGTGAACTTGTTTTCCCTGTTACTGATTATAGTTTTGGGAAATCCATGCAGCCTGAAAACATCTTTGAAAAATCAAGCAACAACCTCACTAGCTGAAATAGTAGAGGTGACTGAAAAGAAGTGTGCAAAGTTGGTCAACTTGTCAACCACCACATAGATGTTGTATTTTCCTTGAGCCTTTGGCATCCCATTGTTGAATTCCATGGAGACACTCTCCCATTTCTATTCTAGAATAGGAAGAGGTTGGAGGAGTCCAGCAGGGTGGGTGTTCTCCACTTTGTTCTGTTGGCATGAAGAACATTCCCTCACATACATGAGAACATCATATTTGAGGCCCTTTGAGGCAAATCTCTCTCTTACCTTTGATAAGTATTCAGAAAACCAAAGTGGCCAGCCACTGGTGCATCATGTGCAGCTTCCAAAATCTTCTTCTTTAATGCAGCTTCAGGAACTAAGAAGATTCTATTTTTGTAGTAGATGAGGTCAACATGTACCTTGTATTCTTCATTATGTCTTACCCCATCCAATACTTCACAAGCAAATCGATTCTTTGAATATTCAGTGCCCAGCTATATATTCCACTCAGTTAGCATCTGCAACAAAGACAGTGTGGCCTTGTGGGAAAGGGAATTAACCACAACATTCATCTTCCCCTCTTTTATATTCAATATCAAATTCATATGATTGGAATTTGCTCACCCATTTCTGTTGCATGTCATTGATATATTTTTGGGTTAGGAAGTGTCTAAGACTGTTGTGATCAGTCTTCACTATGAATTTTTCTCCCACCAAATACTGTCGGAAATTGGCCAATGCATGCATAATGGCCAACATTTCCTTGTCATATATTGAATATAACCTTTCATGAGGTTGCAATTTTCTTCTCTCGAATGTAATAGGGTTCCTATCTTGCATCAGAATAGCTCCAATGCCTTCTCCAGAGGCATCACATTCCAGCACAAAAGGTTTGGAGAAATCAAGTAAAGCAAGTACCTGACATCTGCTCATTATATACTTCAAATTTTGGAAAGCTTTTTCAGCCTCCCCATTCCAACTAAATGCACCATTCTTAGTCATATCTGTCAAAGGTGCAGTGAACTGGGAGTATCCTCTAGAAAATTTATGGTAGTAATTACAAAGGTCAGTGAAGCCTCTTAGTTCGGTGGTGTTTCTTGGGCTTGGCCAACTCAATATGGTCTCTATCTTTTCTTGGTGCACTTTGACCCCTTATTGGTAGATCACATAGCCGAGATAGAACAATTCAATCATGACAAATTAACACTTGGACACCTTAGCATAGAAGGACTGATCTGCAAGTATATTGAGCACCATATCTAAGTGGAGTAGGTGCTCCTCCCATGTCCTACTATAAATCAGAATGTTGTCAAAGAATACAAGGACATACTTACGGAGATGCTCACAGAACACCTTGTTCATGCATGATTGGAAGGTTTCTGGAGCATTAGTCAAGCCAAATGGCATGACCAAAAACTAAAAATGAACAAAATGACCATTGAAGGGTGTCTTATGTATGTCTTCATTTCTCATTCTGATTTGGTGGTATCCAGACCAGAGGTCTATTTTGGAGAAGATTTTTTCTCCATGCAGTTGATCCATCAGTTCATCAATCTGGGGGATTGGGTACCGGTTCTTTATGGTTTTTTGGTTCAAGGCCCAGTAGCCTATGCACATTCTGAGTGTCCAATCCTTCTTCTTCATTAGAACCACTGAATAAGCAAAAGGACTGGAGCTTGGTCTAATTAGGCCCAACTCAAGGAGTTCCTTGATGGCCTTCTCAATCTCATCCTTTAATTTCTTTGGATTCTTGTAGGGGTGGATTTTTATTGGAAGTGTACCAACTTCCAGCTCAATTCTGTGTTCAATGCCACGGTCAGGTGGCCTGCCATGTGGAAGGTTTTCAAAAACTCCCTTATTCTTGTGTAACAACTTTTTTATGTCTTTGGGATGGGAGGAAACCTTGAAAGTAGTTCCCTCGATGATAATCTGGAATTCAACAACCCATTCAATTTCCCCATGCCTCAAAGTGGATATCATGTTGTTGGTAAAAATTAATTGGCTTGGTTAAGTATTCATACCCTTCAAAACTACAAGTTTCCCTTTAGCATCTTTGAAACTTATTTGGGGTATTTTGTAATTTGTGGAGTGTTCTCCAATGGAGTACAACCATTGAACTCCCAATGCCATGTTGGTGTCTGCCACATTGAGAACATAAAAATTTTCTTTCACTGTGTAGTCTCCTAGATTCATTTGCAAGTTTGGAATCCACTGATTGCATTCCTTGGTATGGTTCCTCAGGATGACCACAGTGAATCCTTCAAAGGACTTAGTTGGAAGATTTCTTTTCTCCACTAGGGCTGCATCAATAAAATTGTGGGTGGCACCCCCATCAACAAAGACTATGATTCTTTGTCCGTGTAGTACACCTTTCAGCCTCAATGTATGGAACCGAGGTACTCCATTTAGTACTGCACTTTTGTTGTTGGTTTGAGGGAGTTGCTCCTCTTCTTCAACTATTTCATATTATCCATCTTCCATATTATCTTCTTCCACCATCTCCTCATCACTTTTGGATAACACTTCAATGCAGTGTGCCTTCCTCGTCATGCACTTGTGGCCCTGAACCCAAGTTTCTTGGAAGGAAAGACAAAGATTTTTCCTCCTCGGCTAATCCTGATCCTTGTAGGAGTACTCTTTATTTCCAGGGGCAAGAAATTTCCTCGCCATAGGTCTTTGATTTTGTAATTTAAGAGGAATATAAGGTCTGGGAGGATACTTGGTCCTCAGAATTGCATCTTGCTAGTCTCTAGTTTTGCTCACCACTTCTTGCAGAGTTGTGGGTCGGTAAGCTTTCACCAGCCCTCTTAAAGGTTCATCCAGTCCTTCTGTAAACAAAAGGATCAGCATTACTTCTTATATATCAGTGACCATTAATGCCACCTTTTGGAATTATGATATGTAATATTTAGGAGTTCCCACTTGTCTAATATGTGCCAAATCAGAGAAAGAGATGTTAGGATCTCTTCGATCAAACCTTTCTACTAATATCTGGGTGAATTCCTCATAGGTAACTACTTGATCATGGCCCAAGGTCTTCATTCCATGAAGCCACCAATCATTTTCCTCCCCATCAACATGTAAGGCTTCCAACTTGATGGCATCCCTCTCTGCCATAGGATTCAGTTGGAATTAGGTGTCCAATTTCAGAATCCAAGAGCTCAATGTGCACTTGGAGGTGCCATCAAAGTATGGTAAGATAATTCTACCAATGGAATTCCTCAACTAAAAATTCTGATATGGCATCCTTTGAACTCCTATTTTTTACCCTCTATACTTAGTTTCAAAAAATTCTCTAAATGGCAGAACCCTTCTGCACTCCTCCCTCAATGTTTTATATGCAACAAATTTCTCCTCCCATGAAGCAACTGTTTCAGTCTGCACTTCAGGGTATTCCTTTAGGCATTCCATGAACTTTGGCATGGTGGGTTGGGGCTGAAAATTATGTGCATATTTATATTCCATAGGCCTATTATGAGGCCTTGTCTTAGAGAAGATGGATCCACTTAGGATCTTTCTCTCTTCGGACTGGGATCCAATGTTGCTCCCTTCTCCATCTTTAGCATCTAGCTGCTAAGCTAGGAACTCTATGGTCTCTTGACTAGAATGAAAGATATTGGATGGAATGTTAGTCATCCCTTTCATCATGTTTCTGACAAAGTTTCTGAACTCATCCTTCTCATCCATATCTTCGTGGGATCTCCCTTCCATAGAGTCAACTTCCTCTTCTTCAGAGGCCTTTCTTTTAGAATCAAAATTTAATTTTGGACCCATTAATGAATTTCAAGAGAAGGTATGGAGGACCACACTCTTATACCACTATAATATCCCTGATCTGATATCATATCATAATATTAACTCTGATGTAATTTTAATCAAAATTTTAAATGAAAAATTTCACTTAATCGGTCAACTCTTGAAACTAGGCAAATAAGGGAATGTGGTTGATACTTTTGAAAATAGGAAAATGGGATGATGGGAGAAACCAAGGAAAATTTAGGAAAGATAAATTATCTTCCCTAACACATTTTAAATCGGGTACCATTTAGGTTTCGGAATCAGCTCCGCTGAAACCTACTCCCATGCTTCTGGGTCACCCAATTGTGCAACTAGGAAGAACTTTCACATCCAATCAACCAGGGGCTTGTGCAAGGTTCAGAGGTGTTTTCACATTGGTAATAAGCCTCAAATTAATTTTCATATAGTCAAGAATAGTTCTGGAATGATTTGGGGTCGTTGAGAATTATTTGGTAAAAACTGACAGTTTTGGCTCGCATAGACCCTGCGTAAAGAAGGTTGTCCAAAAAAGGTACGACCTCAATGAAATATATGTATGATGGTTGGGATTGGTATTGGATTTAGTTAAATACCTACATCAACTTTTGGAATGTCATTTTGATGTACATATCTTCCATAATGAGGAAAACTGTAAGACTAGTAAAAATTACCTAATAAACTAGCAAGGGTGTGCAAAAATTAATGAATTTCGTACCATAATAAACTCAGACCTCCTAATGATGAATTATAGAGAATAATATATCATAATTTAACATATCATATCATTTAATACTTATTCTCATGGTCATTACTTCATTCTTATTTCATAAACTGATAAAAAAACCCCATATAGTGGAAAATAAAGGCTCACTCATGAAAACTTAACATGAGAGCTCTATGGAACATAAACCTTACTGAATTACAGAATTCATAAGAGTGGATTTGTACTGAGCATATCAGGAAGAGGTTTGTAGGATTGATCTCTCCAAAAATGGGATCCAAAACTGAGGGCATGAGGCCCAAATATAACACCAAGATGGGGATTGGAGCGTAGGTGAAGTTCCCTTCACTAGAGATTGAATTCAATGGATGGATTGGTTGTTGGAGTGGTATGATATGAATATTAGGGTGTCAATCCTTTTCTCACCATCACCTGAAATGAAAATGGAAGGGAAGAAAGAAGAGAGGGGAAGGGACTTGGGGTGCATCTCCCAAGAGACTAAGGCATAACACTCAATATGAAGCTGGGATTCACTCAAAACAAGATAATTCATCAAAAAATATGAAATGGATCTCTAATTATCATTAAATAGACCACTGGTGCCTTTTTGGGCAAGTCAATCACCTCTTGAGCAAGTTTCCCTTGCTAAAACCCTAACCCTAGCCAAGTGGTGCGCCCTCCTTGAGAAATTGGCAAGTATGTGTTATGTGAGATGTTTCCATGTCCATGCCATTCATCCAATGTAGAAACTATGCCCTCCTTAGGTCCAGAGTTGCCTGCTTTTCCTTATGACAACTTTTTTGGTCTGCCTTCTTTGTAATTGAACCTCATAATAGAAATTGCGCCCTCCTTTGGCCCAGAGTTTCCTGCTTTTCCTTATGAAAATTTTTATGGCCTTCTGTTTTCGTGACTAAACCTCTAAATGAAAACTGTGCCTCCTTTGTGTTGTACAGGAATAAACACCTTATAACCGAAGGTATGGGGTTACCAACATACTCAATAAACTTGCAGACAATTGACTCTAGATTGCAGTAAAGGAAATAGGAGGATGGGAAAGACTCACCCGATACACGACGGTTGATCCTAGCTTGTCCTCTTCCGCTCTGCTTCTCCTCCAAAGTCTTCAGGGATGCTTTCTCCTTCACTTGTCAAGGATCAATCTTCCAAATACAAGATGATTCATATATATAAACAAGTTAGATAAATCATATACAGGATGCTGAAACATAAACATTTATAAAACCACAATACATGAGATACATTCAAGACACAATATGGAAGAAGGATTCTCTTTATTATCAATAATGAAGAAGTTCAAATTACAACCCAACGCCTGAGGCAAGGATTCCTCTGCAGCCAAAGGATTTTGAGTTCCACTGCTCCAAAGACTTATGTATAAACTCCACCAGCATAACTTTGCTCTCCAAGTGTATATATCAAACACCCTCCCCAAGGCCTGTATTTATAGTTGGTGAAATAAGGCAGTTTCAAAGGTTGAGGAGGTTGATACAATTAATGAGATTAAGGTAAATGGCTTAACTAATCTCAAGTAATCGCGTGTTTTTATTTTTAATGTCAAAGATAGGTATACGCGGGTATAAAGACTAGCAACTCGCATATGATCCACGAGTTACTCTAAAGGAAACCCGCGTATACATCTATACACGACATGCAACAACCGAGACTCACGTATGACACGCGAGTTGCATATATAGAGAGTCGCGTATATGAATTGACATAGAAAAAGGGTAAAAATAACCAGCTGGATGGATGATGAATGTAGTTCATAATAAGCCCAACTATAGTGTTTTGGTCAACCCTCAATCCATAGATGTCCTTTTGTGTGCCAACATGAGGGATGTCAACACTCAGACAGAGAGGTGCCATTCAGGTGGATAACAGATGCCCCCTAATGTGTGAGGTCAGAGGGAAACAATGGTTGAAATACATTATAATCTTAATCTTTGGAGAACTCAGAAATCCAATGGAGCAAAGAGAGTACCTGAAACAAATACATAGTAATGTCATATACAAAGTTACATCAGAGGATGCTATGTTCAATTTACTGGAACACTAGCTCCTTTACAAGATTTGAGTACATCATATGATACGGGTATGAAAACCACGTATATTACAAAGGTGGATCGAAGCCAAAATATACAATAATAATGAGTCTTCAAAGATCTGGAAGCTGTGTATATGAATAGAACATAAAATTGTGCAACTTAGTCCATAGGTGAGGAACTAAGGTCTTCATAAAGGATCCCAAAGAACCAGTACAATCCAAGCCATGTGAATAAGGGTAAGCTGAATTCGAACGTGGAAATGATTCAACAGTTTGTCAATCAATAGATGATAATCGACAACTGAAGCAAAGGAATCCACAAATGATGAAAGTGAATCCTAAGGTACAAACGTCAAAACTCTAGGTCTTCGTCTCCAGGAAGTACTGAAACGGAACCATGCTGTGATAAGGAAGGTAATAGATCCTCCAATGGATCACAAGAGTGACTAGGAACTGGGTAAAAGAAGGGAGACACAATAGATAACAGATATAACAATGATGGGATCAGGCTATAGATCAGACATTGGGTATAGTCCTTGAACAATGAGCACAACACAGAGATGACCCAAGGCAGCGGTTAACTTATAGATGGAACAACTAGACCTATCTGTCATGTAGGAGACATGATCAGATTCCCCGGGTATAACAGACAAGAGGAGGAGTAAGAAACTCAAGGTAATAGCCGAACGGAAAAGTAATCACTAAAACATGGATATCGAAAAACAAAGAGTGCTATGTTCAAGTAGGACATGCTGCCATTACTGAAAACAAGAGAAAACTTTTTCCTTACCTTCCCTGTTAAATTTTAACGAGTCCAGGAAAGTCAACTCGGTTCCCTCTTCATTTTTTAACAAGCTTGAAGAGATGGGAAAATAGTGCTTGATAGTGTCACTGATTCGTGGATTTAACGAGCCCGAACTAGTACATGCTCAGCCGGTGTTTTCACATTTAGAGAGTCTGAAAACTCCAAAGAAGACTCCAGGGGGGTCCTTTTTCGTCCAATTTAGTCTCCTGAGGCCGAAAAAGTATAAAACCTACCACAGAAGAACTCTCTTAACTTCCAAAGAAGAAAAGGTGAACCTTTTTCGCACTTAGTCAGGAAGGTCCAAAAAAGGTTAAATTACCACCTACCCAATGCTCCTTCTAGAACATCATAAAATAGCTTGAGTTTTACAAGTGTGAAGGAAAGCAAGATCACTCGGAAAGATCCATTTGGTTACGAGAAATGGGGCTTACAACAATAAACTCGTTGCTTTGTTCTTAAGTGTTTTATGAGCATGACAAAGACACAAAGCACACTTGGAATCTTTTTCATGTTTGGGTCCAGAGCACGAAAAAGAGAAAACTAAGCTCAAACTGGGTGTTCCTTTTCCGTAAATTTAGTCCCTCAGGTCTGGAAAAGTGATAAACCTATACCTGAGAATACTCTTCTCAATTCAAAAGAAAAGAAAGTGATCATTTCTCGTATTATTCTGCATGGTCCGAGAAAGAGATAACCTACCACCAATGCGGATGCCCACTCACATATTCTTAACGAGCTTGAACAGACGAGTTAACTCAGCAGTCAAGTCTATTTTGAAGGAGTCAGACCTGGGCCTAAAGAAACTCCATAAGGATGGGGAGTCCTATAAAGGGATAGCTTGTAAAAAGAGATTCAAAAGAAACTCGATTTGGCGTGAAAAATAGCTAAGAGGATACCCTTGAACCTGGAACAGATGCGGCATGAGTATCAAAGGATGACATAGGCATATAAGAAGGATACTCATGAAAAAGAGTCCTAGCCACGGAAGAACAATGGTAAAAAACAAGGGACTAATGGATTAGAATACCATAGTCCGTGGCAAAATGTTGAATTCTAAGGTTAATATGGATTGAATAAAGATGCCAAAAAAAATTGGAAATTACAAAACCACCCTATTGGAGCAACAACACCTTGTAAGGATGAAAAACCTGTTCCAAAGCACAAAGAAGTATGGTATTAGTTGATTGACATTTCAAACTATAGAAAATACCCACTTTAAGAAATATAATTTCTATAAATAGTTTGAAAATTAAAAAAAAACTCACCATTTGAACTTTTGAGCCATAAAAAGCAAGTTTTACCATCTACCTTTGTTCGATCATTGTGAACAATTGGACCGACGAAATCGAAATCCTCCAGTTGCAAGTAAGTCTACACCCTAAGCTCTTCATTTTTATCCAAGCAATTGTTAAATTTGATTCTGAATTCCATATTTAAAAGTGTCCTGAACTGTAGAACGGCGCATCCACGAGTTGCTGATATGGAAACTCGCCAATACGCGTTCTATACGCGGGTTGCCTAATTAGACAGTCGCGTATGCTCCGCAAAGGATATAAGGTTTAAAATAGACAAAAAATTTTGAATTTTGGTATGGGATAACTGAATCAAAATACTTGTATTTGCTAGGTAAAATATGGTTTTGGAATGGAGGGAAAGGGAGCATGAAATAATGGATCAAGCGGCACTCCAAAGCGCGCCCACCATACACGCATTACGCACAAGCGAGATTCTAAAATTCTTTTGTACATCGCCTATGCGAGCCAATGTCCGCATACTTGAATTCATGGTCAATTATTGGGATCATGAGTTGGGGATGTTCAACTTACAGGGTGAAACCTTAGAGCTTACCACTGAAGACATATATTTCATTACCGGGTTGTCACGACAGGGAGCGCCGGTGAACTTGGAGGGCACTGGCAGGGGCGGTGACCCCTTAAGTGTCCAAAACTATGTAGATGTGTTCTGTACACCGGGCACTCAAAGAAGAGGAACCAACGTTCCGGTTGCAGAAATCCGAGATTTTACTCTCGAGGTATTAGCTAGCACCATTGTGAAAATATCAGGATCCTCATCTCTACATTTGACCACAAGGAACCAAATGAGGCTGGCAGTTGATTGCTTTAGAGGTGCTCTCTATGATTGGTGCTCGGGAGTTTCCCCCATCATGAGGAGACAACTATCCAACTGCAAGAGGGGAAGGCGGAAAAACTTTGGCTATACAAGCATATTGGTGGCCTTCTTCTTCTTCGAGAGTACCAGCACTGAGCCCTGCTATACCGCTACCGATCAGATCTCCACGTCAGCCAAGGCTGAGCAGGTGGGGAGACATATTCCTCCGTCAAGGAGGAGGAGACTCGGTACATAGTGTCTATGATGATGATTTTTATACCTGGTGGGAACAACAGCTGCCGGCATTGGAGCAGTTTCCATACGCCGGGATGGACTTTCGAGGTGACCTCGACCTTATCCTCCCTCCAGGAGAAGCATGGGGAGAGCTAGGTAAGTAATTTTTATTTTTTATCATTTTCAAATTTTTATGAATTTTAGAATGATAGATATATACATATGTACAAGTATTAACCCTATTCATGTGTCAAAATGCATATATTGGACCCGTCCACCCTGAAGGGCACCCTCGCATGTTTGTTCGTCTTGTCATGGGCGAGGATCCAGGATTGATCAGGGTACTAGAGGGAAAGCTGGCCAGGTTGACCCAACGAGTACCTACTATGCGGATTGAGCATATCCTTACAGCCATGCAGGAGTTTGTTGTGGGGGTTTCATCGATTTGGCTACGTCTTTTCAGACGATTAGTTAGAGCAGCGCTCATATACATAGATGCGGTGGAGGCTGCCGAAGCTGAGGAGGCTGAGGAAGCCAGAGTGCAGAGGGATCATGGGGACCAAGGAGGTCCTAGTGACCAGGGCGGTCCAGCGTAGACCTAGGGAATTTTGATGGACTATGATCCACATTTTTGTACATTTTTTATATGATAGGATCAGACTTGACCAATCTATAAACATATATTTTATATATATATATATATATATATATTGGTGTTGGTTGTCAGCTTATTTACAAGTGTTTTTATATGTTTGTTGTACAATGTTATAAAATGTGTGTGAGATGCCAATCCAAAATGTAATTAGCATATGCATCAGTCAATGAATTTTGGTTTCGTGGAGTATGATTGAAAGTAATAACCTCAAAATGTCTTTCCAATAAATGAATTTGCATGAACTGACGTAATAAGATAGGATTTCGTACCTGATAAGCTCGATTGAGCTGGGAAACCACCAACTGAGAATCCAAATGGACCTCAAGCTAGGTGATGCCACGTGACAAAGCATCCCATAGGAGCTCAATTACAGCCCTATACTCAGCAACATTATTAGAAGCAGGACCTAGAAAAGCGCCTCCCACGGCAACGAGCTGTCTTGAGGGAGAATAGATAACCCATGCTGCTGAGGCTAGGTTACAAGTGTGACGACTGGCGCCATTAGCAAATCCTAAATACCTTTCAGAAGACATCTGCAACAACCAGCAGATAGTATAAAAAACAAAACTGACAACCTAATGTACATAAAAATACATACAAATAAAAATACAAGAAAAAGTGCTATGCCTAAGCATAGTACTTCTTCAGGTAGAGCCCGTTTCTAGGCTCAAGCAGCTTATTCCCATCGAAATCAACCAACTCATATGCGCCCTTACTTAATACTTTCAATACAACATAAGGTCCTAACCACATAGCCTTGAATTTTCCTCCCCCCAGAGGTTCTTTATCTTGGTCCCAAAGCAAGACAAGTTCCCCTTCAGAGAAAACCCTAGGTTTGACCGATTTATCATATTGAGTTTTGACCCTATTTTTATGAGCCTGATTAGCAGTCAATGCATCTCTACGCTGTTCATCAAGGTGTTCTAAATGTACCAGACGTTCCTCAAGCTTAATCGTATCAGGTAACACATGAATGACTATCTTTAAAGACGGGATTTCACATTCAATCAGAGTAACTGCTTCCACCCCATGAATGAGTTGGAAAGGGGAGAAACCCATAGCAGTATTTATGTTAGTTCCGTAGGCCCAAAGAGTAGGATATAACATGATGTGCCAGTTAGAACGGGCTGCATCAATTGTACGTTTAAGGATAGTCTTTAAAGTCTTGTTGATAGCCTCAACCTGACCATTTGCTTGCGGATAGTATGGAGAAGAATGTCACTTGTCTAAATCCGAGCATGGTAGTCAGTTCCGTCATCATGTCATTTTGAAAATGACTGCCATGGTCAGTGACAATCACTTTGGGTATACCGAATCGTGCTATAATCTGATTGAATACAAAGAAAGCTGTTGTTTCCCTATTGACTTTAAAAGTAGGCATTGCCTCTGCTCATTTCGTAAAATAGTCAACATCGACAATGATGTATTTATGCCCCCCAGCCAAGGCTAGGTTGCATGTCACGTAATCAATCCCCCATTTCATGAAGGGGCCTACTGAGACAACGGGAAATAACAGAGCATGATGTGACTACATCTTCCTGGTGTAAAGATGACATGGATGACAGTGTTTCACTGCTTCCACACAATCTTTAAAGATCGTGGGCCAGAAATAACCGGCACGCAATATCTTCTGGGCCATTGCTAACCCAGATAAATGACCCCCACACACTCCGCTATGGGAATCATTCAGGACAATCTCCGCTTCCTCATGAGTAAGGCAACGACGCAAAACTGAATCTACCCCTCGTCGATATAATGTATCTCCTATAATGAGGTAGTTCTTGGCATGAAGGTGTAACTTATGTCATTCCTCCCTTGAGGAAGTTGTAGGGTACTTCAAAGTCTAGATATATATAAGAATATCTCTGTACCAAGGATCGGATTTGGATATCAGGAAGATGTACTCATCTGGGAATGAGTCATCCTCAACCACTACATCTTCTTCAGTAGGAAATTTTGCTATAAGTTCAGCAAAAACTAAGGACTTCTTAGACTTAGCGGACTGGAAATCCAAGTCAAACTCTTGGAGAATGACTATCCATTTGTTAAATTTTCCCCCAACAATCCGTCGGGATAAAAAATATTGGAACAGATTCACATCTGCCACTACCATGGTGGTCCTCAGTAAAATGTAGTGACATAACCTCTGCACAGCATAAACAACTGCTAAGGATAATTTTTCAACGTGGGAGTATCTAAGTTTAGGTTCAGCCAAAGCACGACTAAGATAATAAACGACATGCTCTACAAGCTTATCGTCTTCCTGGACTAGTACTACCCCAATGGTCGACTCCGACGCAACCAGATATAATATAAAATCCCTAGAATAATCTAGTGGACATAATAAGGGTGCCGACAGCAAAGCTTTTTTTAATGCCTCGAATGCAAGTTGTGCGGTTTCATCCCATACAAATGGGGTGTCCTGTTTGAGCAGTCGCATGAAACCCTTAGTGATCTTGGCATAATTAACAATAAAACGTCGAAGGAAATTAGACTTTCCTTGCAGGCTTTGAAGTTTCCTGAGAGAACGAGGAGGAGGAAAATTTACAATAGCCTCAACTTTCAAAGGATCCACCTATATGCCTCTACTAGAGACTATGAATCCGAGTAATCTTCCTGACTTGACGCAGAATACACACTTGTGGGGATTCAAGCGAATTTTATAATATCTGCATCTTTCAAATATTAACCGTAAATGATCTGGATGTTGAATCCTCTTACGATAATGTGCGGGCAGATCATCAAGGTATGGTTCGACAATGGCTTTAATGTCATGAAAAGCAAAGTTCATAGCCTGTTGAAAGGTTGCCCCGGCATTTTTCAATCCAAAGGGCATTTCATGTACGCGAAGGTACACCAAGGACAAATGAAAGCAGTTTTATGTTGGTCTTCCGGTTTTATTTGAATTTGATTATATCCGGAGAAACCATCCATAAACGAAAACACCTCACTTCCCGCACAGGCATCTATGATTTGGTCTATAAATGGTGTGGGATAGTTGTCCTTAGGACAGGGTTTATTGAGGTCTCTAAAGTCTGTACAAACGTGGATAGTCCCTTGCTTTTTATCAACAGGAACAGGGTTGGATACCCATTTAGTCAAAGCTATGGGATATATAAAACCAGCCTTCAACAGCTTTTCAACTTCAGCTTTCACAGCCGCCGCTTTACGCGGGTTCACGGGTCTTAATTTTTGTCGAACTGGCTTGGCATCAGGATATGTTCGGATTTCATGTTCAACAATTGATGGATCTATGCCTGGCATCTCCTCATATGACCAGGCAAAGATATGACATAATTCCTTAAAAATGGCAGTATAGATGGAAATCTCTTCAGGAGAGCAGTTTGCACCTATATATATGTTTTCCATGACATCAGGGTTTACAGAGATGCTAATAGGTATAGTAGCGAAAATATTTGCCATATTCCCCTCGGCAAACATTCCTTCCCTAAGCAAAGGGTTGATAGGTGTATCAACATCTTCTGACAGTCTCACCCGAAACTCTTGGTTTTCTATTCTGCTTAGTTCTGGAAGAAAATAGGATCGATGATGAAGATCCTCACAAATATTATCATGTCCACTCATGGCTTCCAGAATAGCTTCATTGAAAGGTAAAACCATGTCTAAACAATCTATAGAATGTGAAGAGTTTTCCGCCCATACGGGCAAATAGACTTCTTCCAGATCATCCGAGACTGTTAGAGGATCTGGAATGGGATCAACAGTGGCTTGAGTGAGAGCTTGATAAGCAACCTCCACTGCCGATAGGGGCACTTCCGGTTCATGGGGGGTTGGGAGAACCCAAGGATCAGTCCTATCGACAACTGTAGCGATGGACTTCCCCACACTAGTAGAACCAATATAATTAACTGGGGCTGGAAGGTCAAATGTGCCCATCAGTGATGTGTACATTCCAGCCCCCAAGCTCTGTACAACAGGTTTGACCTGATCAACCAATGGTATAGTGGACTCATTAGATTCTAAACGACATTTTCGGGTAAAATCAAGTTGGTCAATAGTAACCAACTTGCCCTCATGTGGAAAAACCACTACACGAAAGACGACCGACGCAATAGCGGACATCGCATAAGTCCAGTTCCTTCCCAGAAGAAAATTGTAGTCCAAAGGAGCATCAATCACTTCTACTTCAATAGACACTGCTTTGCCTGCCAACTTAATTTTGAAAGCCGACAGGATACCATGTGGACGAAAGGATCTTCCATCAAAAGTAGTAAGCAAAGTGTTTGATGGGACCGGCTCTGGGGATCCAAGAGCTTTCCAACAGGCCAATGACATAACACATGTAGAGGCCCCCTCATCAACAACTGCCCTTCCAATGGTCTTACCACCATGGACAACATCTATTGATAGGGCTACATGGTAAGGTAGGCGAATTTTAACATCGGACAAATGAAACTTCACTGTGAGACTCAAAGAGTCCATGCTACCTAAAGCTGCTAAGAGGGCATCCCGCTGGGTAGGACAACTCTGTAACACCTCTAAAGCTGACATTGCACACGGATTCTGGGCTAAATCTTGAACCACGGAGTAGTTTGAAGCAACCCTAGCATTAGGGTTATGCAAGGTCTTCTTGAAGACACCTTTCGGTATCTTCGACATAGTTTCAGCAGGATTCTCTATTGTGAGAGGGTTCGAAGTTTCACCTACAGCTTTACCCTTCTCAAGAGTCTCTTTCTCGTAATTTTTGTTCCTTGTCTGCAACAAAGTCGAATATCGAACCATGTTGATATAGTTTGGGTTAGGGGCAGTTTGAGTGCCCCCTGCTACGTTAGAAGTTGAAGCAGAGTTCTGTCCTTAGGGAAAATGATCCTTCAGGACAGCCGGTTGTTGACCTTTAAGCAGCTTCTGGGCTTGATCCATAAGGGGACAAAGGTGAGTAAGGTGGTCCTCTTGGCACAAATTACAATGGAACTTGAACTTCTTCTTTTCTTTTTTTCCCCCATCAGCATTGTTCGCGGGCTTTTGCTTGTTTTGATTTCCCTCTCCCTTCTTGCCTTTCTTTTTCTTCCTGCCGGGCTACTAATTGCCCTTCTAAGAGGTTTGTGCAAAAACATTTGCACTCTAGGGGGAGGGGGAAGCCTTTACTGCCTCCGTCGTAGATTGTTTGATGAATAACCGATGAAGTTGCTTAGTCAAAGATTCTATGGTGGGAGAGTTAATGGACCCAACCACACCATCGGCATGGGGTCCAGGATTAGGCTTCTCTGCATCGTGCGAAGGCCATGGTGCCTTAGGGATAATCTCATATAAGATCCCAGATTGTGAATAAATCAAATCCAACTGCTGGGCCCTGAGAATGGCTTCTTCTTCATTCGTCACTCCTGAGGTTGATACGTCCTTAGATATGTATGGTAACAGAGATTTAAGGAACCACTCTAAAAGGAACTCAGGAGGGATAATGGATTTTATAAGGCTCTTTCACCTCCTCCACTCTTGGCTGTGATCCAAGATGTGGGTAGCCTTATTTTGCCTAAAAGTAGACAACAAGTCCGTTTCGAAATCATATCAGACCAGAAGCTGAAAGTGGCTAAGAAATGCACTAGCCAAGTCCTAGAAACTACTGAAAGCAGCAGTAGGCAATTCAATATACCATTTTGCCACCATACCTGTTAAGGTTCTCTGGAATAGCCTCAACCTTACTGAATCTTCATTCAGCGAATTTGAAGAACACCATAAATGGAATGTGGTGGCATGAGCCCTAGGATCTTCACCAGTTTTTCCTTCGAACTTAGGGATGTCTGATGGCAATTTGGTGGGAACAGGTGGCCACAAGGGGTCATGCCTCACCGGGTCATTCATTAATTTTGAAAAATCTGGCAAGTTTAAAGTTTCCAGGAATGGAAGTTTGGGTCGAACTGGGGAACTAAATGTACCAGCTTGGGGATTAGAGGGACCTACCCCCGAATGCCCATGGGTAAAAGTGGGGTTGCCCCCTGCCACCGGTTGTGAAGTGGGAAGATTGCTCTGAAACAGATTCCATCCGTAATCCACAGGATTGTGTGTGGGAGGTACAGTGTAAGAAGTTCGGGCTGTCCCCATAGAAACAAGGGTCTGAAAGATAGGAGCCGGTATCCCTCTGTTGAACAACGAAAAGGGAGAGCTCGTGAATGGAACCAAAATGGGAGTTTGGAAACTTTTCCCATAAGAGGTGTTGTTCCCAAACTGCACTCCTACATAGGAAGGAGATGGACCTACGTATGGACTGGATGGGGGAATATGCCCCCCATTCCAAGGAAATCCTTGGACAAACGCCGAGGATCCTACCAGACCACTCCGGGTAGTATATGGAAAGGAAGAAGGAATAGTAGGTATACTGGGGATCCCAGTAACCATGTCACCAGAAGTACCTGCTATGTTTGAGTGAACCACCCGGCTCGCTGGAGTCAAAGGTGTAGAAGGTATACTAGATCTAGGGGCACTTACCGAGGGAGGTAGTACCCCTTCAACCGAAACGACTGAGGTGAACACAAAAGGACTTTCTTCCGCAGAAGACATGATTCTACCCACAGGGATACCTAATAGGGGTGAATCAAAAGGTCTAACCTGAACGATCACAGGATCGTTTAAATCAATTAAGGGAGTGTTAAATTTTCTTGCAAACTCATCAGTCTGCAATTCTTCTATCTCAACTCTATCAAGATCAAAATGGTTAGCTATCAGTTCTGGTTCACCAACAACTTCACTTATTCCTATTGGTTCAAATGAACCGTCTGTGTCCAATCTCCGCCTTTGGGGTAGAGGTGGAGGCTCCAATGTGGTGAGAGGAGGAAGGTTTCTCAACCTTCTTGACCTTCTAGGAGGTTGGTCCTCCGTGATTGAAAATTTAACAAATCACACCCTAAGGCCAACTAAACACAGGAAAAACCACAGAGCATACACTATAAAAATCCTAAAGCCTCAAGCAATCAAACAAGGGTAAAAGATATACTTTCCCAAAGAAAGCTGATGAACGATTACTTGGAGTCCTTGAAGTGGTTCTTAGGAACAAGCGGGGGAATCACCCAACTGCCCTCCTACACTTTCAACAAGGGTTACCTTCCAAGCCCGTTCAAGGTGAACCACAAATAGCCTTCCGGTTTACCTAGGTATGAACCCTAAGAGACAAGAGACTAAAGGCTACCTTAGCTATACCAACAGTCTGGGGGGACAGTCGCAAGCCTGACTCGTACGCATGGGCAGGGTAGCTGAGCCCGAAACTATGTCTAAGATAGAATCCCCAGATGCGTAAAAGTCCTGATCTACGCTTTGACAAGGATTCAGAGGGTTATCTCCTCTGTCCAAGCCTCCACGCGGCCTCGTGCTTGACTCCCATTTGAGAGGAGATTCCCAGATACAGTCGATAAAGTCAAGGATTTACCTAAAGAAAGGTCCACTACGTCTGAGTTTTATAACTTGCGGGAAGTTTACACTTCCTAGCCCACAAGTCTAGCCTAAGCTAGTAGGTGAAAGGCCCCTAAAAACAAAAATTACTAGTAAATTTTAATTATGTGTTCATTTTAAAGGGCTGTTTCTTACTTAGAAGGAAATGGAGTGATGTACTTATGGTGTTTTTGACTCAATAAGAAGTACTTATGGTGTATTCAAAGCAAATTACTACTATTTAAAACAAACTTCTTTTTCTTTTTGCAAATATATATTGATGAATTAAATGCAAACGATAAAAGAAACTAAGCCTATGTTTTTTGTAGCTTTTGAGATTAATATTTTTAAACTAAAATAAACACTACTTATGCAAAAGCAAAAATGCAAAAGCTTGACAATGTTTTCTTTTCACTTTTAAAAATTCTCAATCTCTACTATGCACCTAAAATGCACTATACTTGAGTAAACTTGGAATTAATGAACTGTATAAAACCAACAAACTGAAGTAAAGCAGGCTGCAGAACCAAGAAACAACCAACAAAGGCAGACTAGGAACCCTATCTTGGGTGCACACAATGACAAAAATCACTGTAGACTTATAAAGGCAAGTGACAAACCAACCAATATCGAAAGACAGACTCGAAAAACAAAGCCCAAGACCCTGATCACTGATCCGGATAGAGTCACTTCAACCTATAACCCAAGCAGGCCAAGCTACTTCAACATGCAAATAGAAAATAATCCAAGCAAAAGAGACTCAAGGGCTTTTGAAAAAGCACAGAGTGTGATCACCAACAGGTCATCAAACATACATCACAACATTTAAAAATAAAGTCCACACAGAAACAGGAAATACACATAGAGAGGGACAAGCAAACCCAATCCTAAAAAATTCCTACTTTCAGGCTTATACGCGACTGTATAGAAGGGCAACCTGCATATGATACGCGACTGTCTAGTAAAGCACCCCGCGGATGCAAACCTCTATACGCGACTGTGCAGAAGAGCAACCCGCGTATAGGTACAAAATTTTTCTCAAAAACTAAGAAAAATCCACAAGAATTTCAAACACTGTGACAAGTATGAACCAGGATAAAAGACCACACATAGACTTCAAAGCAAAGACTGGTCAGGGGTGACAGAAACAACCTACAGCAGTCTGGGCTCCCCAGCGGAGTTGCCAGTTCTGTTGTATAGGAATAAACACCTTATAATCGAAGGTCTGGGGTTACCAACATACTCAATAAACTTGCAGACAATTGACTCTAGATTGCAGTAAAGGAAATAGGAGGATGGGAAAGATTCACTCGATACACGACGGTTGATCCTATCTTGTCCTCTTCCGCTCTGCTTCTCCTCCAAAGTCTTCAGGGATGCTTTCTCCTTCACCTGTCAAGGATCAATCTTCCAAATACAAGATGATTCATATATATAAATAGGTTAGATAAATCATATACAGGATGCTGAAACATAAACATTTATCAAACCACAATACAAGAGATACATTCAAGACACAATATGGAAGAAGGATTCTCTTTATTATCAATAATGAAGAAGTTCAGATTACAACCCAACACCTGAGACAAGGACTTCTCTGCAGCCAAAGGATTCTGAGTTCCACTGCTCCAAATACTTCTGTATAAACTCCACCAGCATAAATTTTCTCTCCAAGTGTATATATCAAACACCCTCCCCAAGGCCTGTATTTATAGTTGGTGAAATAAGGCAGTTTCGAAGGTTGAGGAGGTTGAGACAGTTAATGAGATTAAGGTAAATGGCTTAACTAATCTCAAGTAATCACGTGTTTTTATTTTTAATGTCAAAGATAGGTATACGCGGGTATCAAGACTAGCAACTCATGTATGATCCGTGAGTTACTCTAAAGGCAACCCGCATATACATCTATACGCAACATGCAACAACCGAGACTCGCGTATGACACGCGAGTTGCATATATACAGAGTCGCATATAT
>LPNX010546147.1:2050-30207 GCA_001517045.1 Pseudotsuga menziesii | reverse complement strand
AAATGGGCCTCCTAAGGAAAATAATAAAATAATAGTTAAAATAATAAAATAATAGTTAAAATAATAAAATAATATTGATTAATTTTGTAGGAAGAAAGACAAAAACTACTTTTTGTGTTCGTATTTTCGACATATCTCCCTGTGTTTTTACTCAAATTTCATGTCATCATCACATTTTTCAGGTATTTCTTGTTTTTGGGGTAGCGGGGTCCATCAAAAGTATGCAGTGTGGGTACTTGTTGGATGCGGAATCAAATTCCACATCCAACGAGCTCTCCCGATCGAAATTTGAGGAAAAACGCAATGAGATATGTCGAAAATACGAACAAAAAAAGTAGTTTTTTTTAATGACAAATATGTCAATTCAACCATTATGGTTGACTTATTTTATTGAAATTCTATTGGTTCTTGAATTCCAACTCACAAAAACTTATTTTCGCACGTTTTCTTATAAGGCCCATTTTAGACCCCAAATTTCCTCTAATGATACGCGACTTTTAAACCTATTCTCACATATATACGCTGATATGACCCTCAAACCCGCGTACATCGGGATGTGTGAAAAAGGCCAAATAGTTTTGGAGTTTTCCTTGATGTGGATCGGAGTCACTTGTCTCTTGGCCTTCCATATGCCTTGAGATCGCTCGGATTCGACCTTCCATTACCTCATTGAAGCACTATATAAGGAACCCTTTGGATACATTGAAAGGAGAGGAATTGAAGAGCAAGAAAACTATAGTCCATTGTTGCCAGAGCTTATGCTTGAGTTTGCATCCCTTTGTCCCTTGGAGCACTTTGTTTTCTTCCCAAGCTTGCCTTTTCTTGTGAGCTTGCTATCGAGAGATGGAGGATTGAAGTGGTGGAGGCCCAGGTGGAGGAATTAGTTTCTCCGTTTCGCAGTCGTGCTGACAAAGGTTGTCACTATTGTAATCTCTGATTTATATTAATAGAAATATATTTTCCTGTCCAATAATGTGTATTTAAATGAATATTGAATCCATGGATTCTTTTAAATGCTTATATGTTATTGATTATATATGCTAGAGTAGGTCTAACACCATTATATAACATGCTTGTCTTGTTTGCTAAATGTTGAGAGAGCAAATTTATGATACAAGCGAGAGTGGAAAAGCTTAACGGGGATCTACATCAACCATCCGGAATAAGGTATGTTTCGAGATCCTTTAGTGTTAGATGGTTTGTTTCTCTTGCATATGGGAAAGGATTGATTTCTGCAGTTACTCTGTTTGTTGTGGTACCCCAAGCGATAGGAAATTTTCTCCATAACACCCTCTAAAGTGGAGCTTTATTGCTCCCTCTATAATTGAGCACTATCCTCCCTTTGCATCTTAACATCTTGTACTCCCTGCATCAGGACATTATGTACTGGAGTGGCTGGGANTAAAGTGGAGCTTTATTGCTCCCTCTATAATTGAGCACTATCCTCCCTTTGCATCTTAACATCTTGTACTCCCTGCATCAGGACATTATGTACTGGAGTGGCTGGTAGCCTTTTCTTCTATTGATATTCTGTGTATCTATCTATATAAACTCTCAAGGTCAGTGGATACCAATATATTAAACTCTCTTGCAACTCCCCTCTTTCACCCATCTATAAGCTCCTCATCTTCAACCTTGTAGAAAAGGTTGAGGTCTCATCACTCTAGGTGATCTTCAAGCTCATTATGTAACTATATGTCATGGATTGCTTCTGAGCTCGTACAAAGCCTTATTCAATATGAACACATGTGGTTCTCTGTACAGAGTCTTAAGTCATGGAGGTTGCTTGATATGCACTTCTACTTCGATTACACCATTTATCTAGTGTATATCCATCAATGAAGAAGTGTGTTTGGGTACTAGAGCAATGTCTTGTCATAGTCAAATCCCTCTTTTTGAGAGAAACCTCACTTTGTACATATATAGTATGCTTTATTTTGTAAATCTTGTTTAATGTCATATATGAACCACCATCACTTGTTCTTCAAAACAAGTCTCATCATTCTTCTCTTGTAGGTGATTGTACATGACCTTTCCTACAAGTCAAATTCAGTTGCACAATTAGAAACATTTTATAATTTTCAAAACATATTAATAATGACAAATTCTTATGCATAAATACATAGGACACACATTCATGCAACTATATTAGCCAATTCTTCAACACAACATTCATCCATATCCTGCATACATACAATAACTTTCTAGATGCCTCCCATCTCTACCAAAACATAATTAAGAGCGTGCACTGCTCCCAACATGTTAGCAAAGAAGTTTCATTCTAGATAAGTAGCAATGGAATGTTGTGTAGTACCATAGGCCACTTACCCATCACATACATATTAGTAGTATACTATTCCTTAATGCAAACACACTAACATGCATAATGCACTTCCTAAATATAGGAACATAAAATGTATACAATTGAACAATAACATTTAAACAATTGGATATACAAAAAATGACAGTTCAAATGCTTATCTTTGTGTGCTTGGTAGGCTCCCTCTTGATCCTTGTCTCCTTGCATGAATTACTAGAGTCTCTGACAGTGTGCTCTTACTCCATCATCTAATTTTGAGGACCTATGCCTATCTTGCTCATGATAAAAAATGTTGAGCAAGTCTTCTACACCATAAATCAATTGGAACCATGTATTGTTGTTTAATCCGTGTGTCCCTTCTTCTTCACTCATGACTACATCCCTTCTTATCCAATGGTGAAATGGATAAGAGGTTATTCCATAGAGCATGATCTTCATCTTCATGTGTTTTCTCAAAATCCAACTTTGTAGGAGACTTCTCCTACCCCTTTGATACTTATCTTTAACCTTCACCTTATGCGGGGAATCTTTTGAATCAAATTTGTAGAAGATTTACAATACATATTCTTCATCACTTGATGAATCTTCCCTTTCTCTCTTCTTAACCAGTTCATCTTCTTCAACAACATGAGCATGATACCTCTTCCTCTTTCATTTCTTATCATGTCCTTTTATTTTGGGGAAATCTTTTGCAAAGTGTCACTTATCATCACAAACGAAACATTTGAGTTGTAAGAGGTCCTTCTTCAGAAATCTTCTCTTCTTGTCAGAATGTTCTTTCTTCTTGATCTTTTCCTTCTTGGTATGATCTGTTAGGGATTGATTGTCATCTTCACCCATCTTTTTTTCTCTTACTACCAATCGAGCTTCTTCTTGTGTATATTCCTCCCATAGTTTATTGAATTTGGCAAGCTTCCTTCTAGAACAAATTACTTGAATGAATGATTCCCATGATCTTGAGAGGCCATTCAATGTAGTCATCACAACTTATGCTTCTTCGACATTGTCTCCAATAGCTTATGGATTTTCCTTGATCTGGGAGACTCTTGTGAATTAAGATTGAATTCTTTCTGACATCTGCATCTTCACATCCTTGAGTTGAGTCCTTAAGATAATATTCATATTGATAGTATTTCCTTCATATAGGTTGGTAAAAGAATTGAACATCTCCTTAACAGTCTTCAAGAACGATACATGTGGGATCAAATCATCCTTGATAGAGTTTTCAATAATCCTCTTGGATTTGACCAAGTTATTCTTATGCTCAGCTTTGTCCTCATCTCTCTCTGGATCCGTAAATTCTTCTTTCACATAGTTTTCCAAGTCATGCCCTTCTAATTGAGAAGCACTCTATACTTCCATGCCCAAAAGTTCTTAACTCCTTCATGCTTGTCCTCAAGCTTATTACTATTTGTCATCTTGATAAAATGAGAATATCAATTGGAAGAGAATAGAACTTACCAATGAGAGTGCTTCAACTGGATGCTTGCTTTAATGCCTTTCTGGAAAACTGTTTCTGGTGGACCTAGGGTTTGATAGAGAAACCCTAATTTTTCAACTTTGGTGACATGCAAATCTAATTGGATAGAAAGATGTTGCTCCTCAAGGCGAGTTGAGAAGTATACTCCTTTTCCCAATTTCATGGACATAACTGCAAAATATTTGATGCCCTAGTTTTCCCGGTAGTAGTGTTAGGTCAAAAATTGAAAATCCATAGAACTGGAAACTATCTCCATAGACATATGCGTCCTCCTAGGGAGAGTTAGATGGTCCTACTTTTTCAACTTATCTGTGGAGGAAAGTTCTTAGAATAGGAATCCCTAATTCTTCGGCTCCAGTAGAAATTAGGGCAAAGATTAAAAATATCAGAATGGATATTTGTTTCCATAGAAAGACGCCCCCTAATGGGGAGAATTCAATGATGAAAAAGTCGATATTGATATGTTGATGAAAAGAAAGAAAATACGGAGCCCTAATTTCCAACTTCCATTAGTTACTGCTGCATAATGACTTCTTTTAAGGTAGCTCTAATACAATATTAAAATTTTAATGGTTATACAAGATATCTAAACATTTAGCATCATTTAATCATAACCATAGCATTAGGATCATTAAACGAAGGACAAGCACATAAAGAAAAAATACCACAAATATTTTCCTCTAGGAAACCACAA
This sequence comes from Pseudotsuga menziesii, assembly GCA_001517045.1. Lineage (NCBI taxonomy): Eukaryota > Viridiplantae > Streptophyta > Pinopsida > Pinales > Pinaceae > Pseudotsuga > Pseudotsuga menziesii. The sequence goes on along the minus strand of LPNX010546147.1, from coordinate 25,713 downwards.
AGGAGAAAACCCAACAACTTCTTTATTATAGATTATGTCACCAAGTGAAATGCCAGCCAAGATAAGATAACCCCAAAGACAATAACATCTATCTCTTCACTCCAGGGAGCTTCTTCTTTCTCTCTCTTATGTACTTGCTTGAGTGAGAAGTGTGTCCAAATGAGAGGAGCTCCCTCTCTATTTACACTCATCAAGCGAGTGACCTTTTTACCTAACTAGGTCGACTTGTTGCTCAAAATAGGACCAACTTGTCTAGGGAGAGTCAAAATAACATTTATATAATATTTATTGTGCCTACTATTGACCCGACTTACAATGAAATGGTTACATTGCTTCTTTCAAGTATATTTACATGACTAAGTAGATCAATAACATATCCCAAATGAGGTACAACAACAATACAATAAAAGTACAATAAAAATATATTTCGAAGTTACATTCTTCAACAACACACCTACTTCTCTTCAATGATACCACCAAATCATCATCTCTAAAAAGTACATCCCACCAATGAATCCAACCTAAACCAAAAATAAGAAGATAACACTTTTTTGATAATTTTTTACAATAAAAATGCTTCCCTTTGGACAATTCATGAAGTTTTTGATGGCTTGGAATTCCTACACGAGTCATTGACATTTGCTACTCCAAATGTGATCAAAAGAGTTGCATCAATATTTTACAAAGTTTTACCAAAACTCTATTAGGAATGTTCATATCAAACAAATATTACATTAAATTCAAAATATCATCTAACATTTTTTCTTTGTGAAAGAATACACAACTTTATTTACATAGAAGATCCCTTATTGAAATATTTGTGAGGATGATGTCTAGGTTAACATACTTTTAATTTTACAATCTTTACAAAAGACATTGATAATAATAGTTTTCAATTACATAATAAAAAATAAAATCTTATTGACATGTTGTGCTAGGCTAATCATAATTCAATTAAAAAGTATGGTGGTGTTGATTGTCATGTCAATTTTTTTGAATTGCATTTAGTACAACATGTCACCTATTCCCCATCTGGGATAATTCATTCTGTGGATACCAATAAATAGGGGTCAGTCACCTAAAAAGATGTAATACACGTGGATGTAAATATTCACCTTCCATCCAATACAACCAGCTTCCTTCAAATATCTATGAGGAACATAATGTTGAACTAAACAATCATTTCTCATAGTCTTTAATATGTGTTGATTAACTGATTATTATTGATGCCTATTTCTATTTTATCATTTTGATTTTACCTTTTTCTTCTTGATTATATGTTCAAAAGTATGCAGATGAACAGATCTTCCAATCCTAATACTATGAATCCGGTTGCACCCACACACCCAATCCACACTTGCTTCCAAACCCATTCCTACAACCTTACTTCTGGTAATATTTCATGACAGCAACCAACATTTGTTCATCCCTGATAGGAAAATAGGACCTCACTTTCTTTGTATGTATATAGTTTGACTTAGCATTAAGCTAATCATAATCACCAGGCCACCTTGATTATTTCCAATGGAAAAATATGACGACATAAAATTAAAATGGTATGTTTTTTATTGTAAATGCAACAGATAAATTACCCATTGAACTAATCATAATCTCCTGAACAATTTCCAGCGACAAAAGATGATGATAAATAAATTCTAAAACATGGGTTTTGTTAGAAATACAACATATAAACTTCCCTTTACAAGTATCTTCTGACATCTTCTCAATTCAATAAATGTCATTAGACAGACAAAACAAATGTTGTTTAAATTCTGAAGCAACAAGGAGAAATATTCATAGACCTCTCTGTTCAGTGTAAGATTGTTAAGAAAATATTAATGTTCTTTCAAATAGAGAGTATATATACTCCTATGACTATACGCATTGGATAATTTGTAGCATTGGAAATCATTTGAAATGAGTTATGATTACATGGAAAGGATAATACCAAAAATATGCTCAAATATAAACAATAGACCACTTACTAATATAAACTCATTAACTGCAGGAAGCATCACGACATGCATAGGAAGATGGACCAAAAATATCAAAGGGAACTTAAAAGAATTGATTGTAGATGATTCCACAGTACACAGTACATTGAGAATATTGCAATCATGAAAATCATATAAAAACCTCCAAAAACCATCTCCATTATGTCTCCAAGTTTCTAACATGAGAAACCTAAAAAAAAACAATCAAATTCAAATGTCATTTCTTTTATATTTGATATGGTCTGATATCAATATATTCTTCCATCTTTGATATGGCTGATATCAATATATTTTAAATAGTAAGTCAAATTTTCAACCATGGAAAATCATGTTCACATTACATCTAGGTGAATGACTTTATGTCTAAACACACAAACAAGTAAGTCAAAATTGCACAAAATCCAAATCAAAATATTCTTGTCCTAAATTTGTTGGAAAGTTATGCCATTAACATCAACAATAAGCATTCCAAATATATTGAATTTACTCTTTGAACAGTTTGATTCTCAATAAGTAATTTTAGTGAACCATGTTTTCACTATGACTATTCTAGATAATATGGCAAAGGAGTCAATAACCAATCGAGTGAAGTAACAAACTAGAATGCAAAGGTCCAAATAAACCAAATTAATCATATATGCAGGAGGATGAAAAAGAAATCAAAGGAAAAGATTGAACCCTCGAGATGCAAGAAGTCTTACATTCATATTGCAAGGGTATGGCTTCTCTCAATTCCAAACAACATACACACAAACTAAAAAAATGTTATGTGATGCAGGTAGGAGTTACTCTACAACCCAACTTTCTTTCTTTGATATACACATACCTTTACAAGGGATTTTGGCAATGGAAAGATGCTTGGCATTGTGTTCAACATTTGATAGAAGTTTTTAGATGCCAGAAGTAAACAAAGTACAACTCCAGGGCCATTAATGAGGATATAACACTCTATATACATGAGATTTCATAAGCTAGAACATGAATTATTTACAATTTATTAATGCTACAGAGTTCAAGCAAATATATATGTGTTCACCTACATAAGATCATGCAAATAAATATACATCATTTTCATTTTTCTTACATGAGTTCAAGAAAATGCTTATCTGTGACTCCTCTGCAGGTAAATAACACAAACTATGTTCTTTATCCATATACTATAAGCTAAAAGTATGCAATTTCATCTTCATACATTCAAGCATAAACTTCTACATGTAAGCTACATGTATTCAACAATAAAATCTGTGTATCATATATAGAATTCAAACAATGTTATATCTTAACTAAGATTCACCTTGAGCTTAGGAACATGTGTTGTATAACTTCATGATTTTTACAGAGAGTGGAACTATAAAGACCATCCAAGAAAAAAAATTGATACACGAGGATAGCAGAGGTTTGACCACAAATTTATCACATGAATGATGGATGGTGAGCAATACCTTCATGTGCATGATTGTTTTCGTGCAAGGGTGTGATCGAATTCTCATCTAGTTACTAATACATGGACTTGTAGACAAGGGTTTATTATTGATGGTGTTCTGGGTTTGGACAACTTGGTTAGTATTTCACCGTAGAAATTGAGGGACGATACTTAGGGAGAGGAGTCAACCCAAAAATAGTGGTAAAAATCATCATTTCTTCAGATCTAGGATGTTTCAAACAACCCATACCTAAATAAGCATCACGGTGAGGATGTCGGGATATATCCACTTTACTAAACCCAAAAAAAATGGTATACAAAATCCTTTTTTTAGATCTAGGTTGTTTTAGGATATTCTCGGCATCCTCAATCCTGACAACCTCGCCATATTGGATTTTGGGCAAAGTTTAGGTAATTTTGAGCACATTCTAGATCTTAATCATCCTTAAACAACAAAAAAAAGAAAGTCTAGGCCCGAAATCATCAGTACATATCCATGTTTAAACAAATATGTGGGTAAAAGAAACCTTATCTCTCCAATTTGAGCGGTCCAAGAGCATTTGGACAACAATAAACAACCTTCAAAAAAATCCAGGCACAACAACTGTAGTAGGATGAAACATTAGTTTTTACATTGCAAAGAAGTGGGAATGAAGATTATACCACTTAGGGATCATGATACTGCTAGAAGTGCCTTACTTTCAGAACCTATTAAGTGTCGTAAGATGTATACAATTCTTGTTGACTAGATTGCATGGAGGATGTATGTGATTGGGTAAACCCTAATCCGATGGGTGAGTGGCTTTCCAAATGAGGAGAGGACCCTTAGGAAGTGATTAGAGCATGTGACCTACGGGAAGGGGATGCTTACCAAAGATAAAACACACACAAGGGAACTAGGCATGTAGTCATATCCTCCGTCAAGGATCATGATGTTCAATTTATATGCAGCTACTAGCTGCAAAGGTAGTGCACAAGTGTTGTAAGGATGAGTTCCCAATACGAGTGCAATTTGATATAGAAATATGCACCCAAGGTATCAAAGTTAATTGGGTAAGATATATGTTACATGAGTTTATTGAATATTTTCTGGCGACACAAAATTTAGGGAAATATTTTTATTTCGGATGGTTCCATGGTTAGATGGAATTCATAATAATGGCCACAATTTGACACTAAGCTTACCAAATATTTTTTCGGTGCCAAGATTCACCATATTGAATACTACCACTGACTGGGAGAAAAAGAACACCATAATGATTGCATTCCAGCACCGGTACATGAAAATGATTCAGGTCACTTCTTAATCATACAAGATTCCATAATACTTGATAAACAAGTATGAGTTCATGGTGTATTTTTCCATGGATGCACACAATGTGTTCATCTCAACGCTCATAAATCATAGTGATCACATAGAGATTATGTCTTTCTGTATCATAAAAGAAGACATTAAAGACCAAATGGAGATATGGCCACCAGAGTACTAGCTTAAACTAAACTTAGATATGGAGATGTTGGAGACCCCCAAGGGGGAGAAAAAGAATAAGAATACCAATATGAAAGGTACTACAATGCATGTCTTTCCAAAACTACAAGGGAAAAGGAATAAGAAAGACAAAGAAGGAGCCTTAGGAAGTGCTCGACTCAAAAAGAAGAAGTGATGCAAACTCATCTTGACCTTTGTGACTGAGGAGGAAGAAGAGAAGGAATACAATGTGGAGTAAATGATACATGAACAACAAGAAACACATCATGAATATACTCCTACATGGGATAGTTCGCCTGACCACACTTCGTCCCCAAAGGACTAGACATAATAACTATTCTCTACAAATAATAAAGGGAAGGTTAAACACGAATTAGCACTCCAAAGAATAATCAATACCATTGAAGTCGACCTAGATTCACAATAGGTATTACACTTGGATTCAACCAAGTATCTTGTCAAATTGAAAAGCATATTGTGATTGGCCAACCCAATTCCCACAATCTCCAACATGGAAGTTAAAGAGACTACACAATAACCGGTGCAGGACACTCAACATTAAAGGTGGCCCAGTATCGAATAGAAGGTGTTAAAAATTGACCCTCTGGTCATTTCAGTAAGGAAGCAGAAGATTCCACATCAATAGCACTAGGTTGTAAAGGAATTCATGTAAATTTGACACAAGTTCAATTTCGTTATGTGAGAGATTATATGTTTTCTCTAACAAAATAAATGGGTACCCTATAGCTTGACTTATGTCGAGCATATAGTGGTTTACAACAGACACATGGGGAAAACGTTGCTACACATACATCCCTTGCATCGATAGTAGATAATCTATATTTATTCGTGCAAGAATAAGTGCAATCTATAGTAGTTGTTCTAAATTCCACTAAGGAGTAGTGTGAAGAGGTCAAGGCACTGGTCGTAGGCCTACATGCCTCGAATCAAATTTTGAAAGAGTAGTTGGACGCCAAGGGGACTCTAGAGGATGTGGAGTTGAAAGATAAGATTGTGTAGGATGAAGGCTCTTTACAGAGGGTGAAGGACCAAGTCCAAACCATGATGAAGTTTTTTAATACTAGCTTCAATTCATGGTCTTATTTGCATGAGCCACTATATGTCACTCAGAATGAGGACCGAATTAGAGTGATAGAAGATCAAGTAAAGGTGATAAAGAAATAAGTAGTCTACCAGTGATAGAGAGCTAGGAAGCAATGAAAGAAATATCATCTTTGAAAAATAAGATAGCCATTAGCCGTGCTGAGAAACAATAGGTCATTGTGCAGGTTATGGAACTCCAAGGTCAAGTTGGCACATAGTATCAAAAAGTTGAGAAGGTGCATGAAAAGTCCCAGAAGGATGTTGGGCTAGAAGAATATGTGCGTCCATAGCTATAATATACCAAGATAGAGAATAATACCAAATTCAACAGTGTTTTTGAACAACTAATAGAGGTGGTAGGATAGCTCAAGGTACAGGTGTCAAATTTCACTACAAGATCACATCACTACTATCTTTAGTATAATAAGTGATCTTTAAGGATTGGCAAATGGCTCAAGATGAGCCACATATTGGTGTTGGGATAACGTTGTTGCATAAGTTTTGAGTAGTAATTACGTGTTGATCCAGACAAATACAATGCCATTGTGCACCAATGTAAAGCAATTACACCACGTTCCAAGTTCAGTTAGATCAAGGAGCTAACATACAGTTTTGCAATTTTCTATACTTCAGCCTATATAAGGGTTATTTTGAAAGGGGTTGGGGTTAAATTATGTAGTTGTTTTTTTGGGGGTTTAGAAGGAGGATATATTGATATTGTTATGATATGTAATAGCCAATGGATTATTAAGCTATTGAGTTTAGTTTTTTAGTTGTGTATGGTTGTAGCCAATTTTTTCCATTAATATGCAAGAAGTTGTTGTCGTTTATATGTTTGTGCATTATGTGTGTGATCTATTTTATGATGGATGTTTGTAGGTAGATGAATGAATTATAGCACATTATTGAAATTTATTTTTTAAGTGTTTAAGGAAGACTTGTTTTCATGATGACTGAAAAGAAACCAACCCTCCCCGCGTAGACTTGATTCAGGTTTCTATGTAATTTCCTATGCGCATCTCGAGTGAGACCTTACTCTATTCACAACGTATTGAAAATGATAGTGCCTATGGGTTTTTTTTGTCGTATAAGTTGAAACATGGGTCTTATAGATTGAATCTAACATTTGGAGTGCCACATGACAATCATCATCTGCTTGTTCAAAGGGTGATCAAGCATTATTCTAGAGTAGTGGTTTATGGAAAAAATTCAAACAATATGTGTAGGGAAGTGATTTGACACTCAATCAATAGGCCTGACTCCACTCCATGCACAAGGTGGAATGGGGTGAAACCTATTTCAATTTTGGTGGATGTTCAATACACCCATAGGGATGGAAAGAGAATGTGGTGCTAATTGTACTTGTTTTTCTCCAATGTCCATTGGAGAATAGTCTTGAGGATTTTACCGAGCCCTAAAATTGGCCATTTACTCGAGGGTAGTAGGTAGAGGATAATTGGTGCTCAAATTTTAAAAGGTGTGAAATTTATTCCCTTATAGTATCCTCAAAGTGGAACAGTGACTTGACACCAATTGGTGACGGATTCCAAATTGAGTGATAACGTGATTAAAAAAGAAACACACCGTAGTGGACCTGGTGCAGTTGAAGGTTGGCATGGATTCATCTAATTTTGTGAAATAATTGAATGCCACAATTATGTACTTATGGACATTGACTGATTCCAAAATACACTCCATGAGATTGATGGCCCACTTATAAAGGGATCCAATGGTGATGATAGTATGTAATGACAAAGGAGGAGTTCTCACTTTTGGAGTGATGAATTGGAATTTCTGATAGAATTTGTATGTTGCAATGCAATCAGAGAAAATGGTTGAATATAAATAACTAGCACAGATGGAGTTTTAGCCAGTAGCTATCCTTGAAAGGTGGCCACCACAAGATCCACTATGAAATTGATTTAATAGCTACTTGGCCTCCTCATTAGTGAGACACCGTCATAGGATGGTATCATCGATATGTGAGTAGAGAACATAACTGATAAGAGGTATTAGGGGGATTGTTGATGAATGCATTGGTACTATTCACAATTGAGGTGAGGGATGAACTTTTGGGTGAATAAGTACACCAAGATGTCCCTGCGGCACAAATCCAAAGAGGATATTGTGAACAAATGTTCATCCATAAAGTGATTAGTGATAGGGGATGGCATGGAGGTAGATGATAAATCAGTGATAGTATTTTCCAAATCCAAATCACTGGTTCTCTCGGGAGTGACAAAATTGAGGTTTTATTCTTATAGGATGACGATACGAATTTGTGACTACTTTGGTTCAAATTTGAAGAAAATGAAAAAATCCGTCGAATGTCTTGGCATAGTCCAATATAAATCAAAGTAAAAAGTTGGCCTTTCCACGAAGGCTATGTAGTTGGTGCATATTCCATGACGGGGGAAGGTTTAAGATGGCTTGAACCTTCAATGTATATATAGTGATACTTTTTTGAAAGACCATAAATCATAGAAAGAATATAGAAGGAATAAAAAAAAACACACTTGAGGGATTCAAGTGTATGTTACTTATGACATATAAGGAACACATGTTGAAGCTACTCTAGATGTTGTGAGCACTTCTTGGATTTATCCTCGAGGATCTCTAAGTATGCGAGGATGACATGAACTAGGTCATGGAATAAATATGACATGGCATGTTGAAAAATGGCTCTAGCATTTCTTAGTCAAAACAACATGACTTGATAATAGAACATCCCTGATGGGGTGGTAAAGGAGGTCTTATACTTCTCTTCTTTATGGATCTCAATATGGTTATACTACAAGAATCCATCCATGAAGGAAAGAACCTCATGCCCAGCACAAGCATCGATAACCTGGTTGAAGAAGGGAGTGGGTTAATTATCTTTTGGATAAGCCATACTTAGATCACATAAGTTAGGTAAAATGTGTATAATTCCTTGATTTCTGTTGGCTGGTATGGGATTACATACACAAGTGGTAAACATAGTCAGATAAATGAATTATATTTCACACAAATTCAAAACTTTAGTTGTAACAAGTGGTGCGTTGGCGGGGTGAATAGGTTGTTATTTTCAGTGCACTGAATCTACATTTGACCATGTGTCAATATGGTGTTCAACAATGTATGGGTCAAGACCAAGAATTTCTATACATAATAAATAAAATATGTCACAAAACCTTTGAAAGAGTTCTTTATAGGAATCGATCTCTTCAGGTGTTAAAGAAGCATCTAACAATATGTTCTTTGTGATAACTAGATTGGTTTAAATGTTTAATTAAATGGTTTGGGAATGTTAGACATATTATCCTCTTCATGTAATGAACCAATTCCAAAATTCCAAACAAAGGAAGAATTTGGAGAAAATTTGTCTTGACTAGTCTTGACTTTAGGGGCTTCGACTAGCACAAGAGGGTATCGAATTTGGTAGGGACTGATATGGTGATATTAGGACCACTCAATGGAATATATGGTAAATTTATAACAGTTTATATAAATCTACAACTCGATTTGGGGACATTGGAAAAAATGGTAAAATTACTAGTAATTTGTGGTGCAATTCCCCCTAGGTTGTGAGCAGAAATGGCTCTCCAACTCCTATGCGACCCTACCAAATTGTCAAAAATATTATGGGGAATTATATTAGGCTTAATTTAATTTCATTTTGTGTGGTTATTATTTTTTTAATGGATATCTAAAGCTTCATATTCGAGTGCATAAATTCAGTGATATTTGCTTAAGGGAAATGACATGTAATAACTTAACTTTGACTCGTAAATTGTACATGTAATGCTTCAGAACATAGCATAAATACCGTATACCATTAACTAAATATCAATATATCACCAACAACATATAACATCAGATCCAATTCGCAACACAAATCAGATATACAACTCCATTGAAATGGGAAACCAACACATGGAAACTAGCCACACCATAGCTTGGGAATGTGGACATTTCCATATGAATTTTTGCTAATTTCTAATTACAAAGAGGATGGGAGACATATTACAGAACCATATATCATTCACCCATGCTTGGGAATCAACTATACTGAACAAGGTGCAACCACCATTCACACAAGTGTGCCATCATAGAGATATATGGAAATATTGAAGTAGGGATTGAGAGAATGGGAGGAGAGATGGGTCATGAACAATAGCACCCTCCTATATGAAATAAAAAAACTCCATTAATCTCCAAATTATATTTCAGGGTGGCCTCTATAACATCCAACTTGGATGAGAATCTAACTCTCTCGAAATTGGCTCACTAGCAGGACAAGTGAGCACCCGCCGTATAATGGACAAGCTAGTGCTTTCCAAAATGACAAAGGATAATTCTCAAATAGTAAAAATAAATTATAATTCCTCATGAAATATTTTTATATCCCTCCTAAGTTCCTCCAAGGTCGAATTCCCTCCCATATGCTTCCTCCAACTCATCCTTCATATTTAGTAACCTCCATGACACTTGTCCTTCTCCTGAACCCTTCATCTTCCTCCAAATTCGAATTGTTGCCACCAAATCCCAAGCATGCCCAATTGGAGGCTATTTTGTGGTTATTTTTAGACCTGAAATGTCATATTATCACATGTTGGCAATCAGGTATGATTTGTCATAGAATATTCCATCATTGTTGTCATAAAACGCAGGGAATCTCTCTCCAAGTGGCAACTAGTTTCTTCCTAGCCTCTTCCTCTTCCATGGGGAGTTATTACTATTAACCCATTCGAATAATTGGGCTCACACTAATTTAATTGACACCTATTCACCTTCCAAGAAAATTCCATTACTCATAATTTCGAATTTGGGATTAAGTCATGACATGTGTAAGGAATAATCTAGCCACCCAAGGTCTCCCTGAACCTCCAAATGTCCTCATGAAGCAATGCCACTTTATTTTCTCCATACTTATTATTTGTATGACCCAATTTAATATGTATATGAAAAACTAAGGTTCTCTTGGGTCCCATAGCTCCCTTATTGCAATATTTAATGCCTCCTCCCCAACCTAGGGAACTAGTAGGTGGGTGAAACATTGCTAACTAGTAGTCTCATTGGGATAGGCACATGACACTTCAAAGGCATCAAGGGTTGGGGTTGGATTGAATTGATTTATTTTTTCATTGATAATATATTCATTTGACTCAATATATAATTGGTCTAAATATGGAGACAGGATAATGAGTTCTTCAAGAATGAAATACACAAAATGGTGCATATCATCCCAAGGTAACTTGGGTTTCATAAGTTCTTCGAGTATTTATTCATCGCTTCGAAAGGATTTGTTAGTCCTCAAGGCATACTAGGTTGAAGGATAATATGTGCCAAGGCATGAGGAGGCTCAAACTTTAGAGACGTTAGAGCTAAATCTGTGTAAATTGAGATGAATTGTGTGTTTCTTGAATTTATTTATGAATTGAAAGATTATGAATTAGCTTCAAACACGTAACATCATTTCAGGGGAATTTTGTAGAGCATAGTTGGGAATGAATATGACTTAGTAGATGTAAAACACTTTAAAATGCCAATGTTGTATGAACAACATTTCCCTTGTTTTTAATGGCAGGAAAATGCATCGAGCTTATTTACAAGAATTTAGTAATTTATAACAAAAATGTAAACATCTCATGAACATTTATGGATTTTTTGCAGTGTAAAATGTATAGAAACTAATGTTACTGAAAACTTCATGTACAACAAGTTCGCATACACATTAGAAAAATTGGACCAAAAGTCAACAAGGTGAAATCTCTGTTAGAAGCTCCATCACTCAACAAAGTATGCATTAACAACACAATTTCAGTTGAATCACTGCTCAAAAATTTATTATTTTCATGAGAAGATACACATACTGGATTAACAATGTAAAATATGAATAAAATAATGTAACAGGAGAATAAAATATTTGTGAATGCACCACAATCTTAATCCCTGAGACTCAAATTACAAGGAAAAAGGGTTTATCGACTCAACAATATCATAGCAGGCTCCAAAAATGCCAGCCTTGAATAATGAAAACATATTACATTATACAATGCCTTTGGGTCACAACATAATTCAAGTATGCCTAACAACCTTGTAACAAATTTTTATCTTTTCACTTTTTCTTTTGATTTACATACGATATTTAACAACCTTTTACTGTTAACTCTTCTTCTTAGCTGCACCTTTCCTCTTGCCTTTATTTTGTGATTACTTTCCTCTCATGTAGACTTGAGGCTACACAACTGGATGAATAGGATGTAGTAATTGGTCAAATGCTTTGGAAAATGATAGTAATTTAAAAATGGGTTATTCTACCCCTTTAACAGTTAGGATATTTGAAAACGTGACATTTGGTGTCTTTTCATTTGCACAGGAAGGATGACATTGGAAATTCCAATTGGGGACCACGAGGCACTTGTAATTAGGTGACATGTTTAAGTGGATTCTATCTAACCATGCTACTTTATGACCTTAGGTAGAAACCACCCTGGTTTCCCAAGGTGGTAACACCCGATGGGATTAATGATATTTCAAAAGTGCCTCAAAGAGGCACATCCAATAAAATTATAACACGCGTCCAGATGGTTTCAAGGACAACACATCCTTGATAAAAAAATATTCTTGTGCACTTTTTCGATGCGGTATCAATATGAGTTGTCGATCTACCACCGTATTTTTTGATTAGCTTGTTGGTGGATCTTGGTTAATATTCTTATACTTTCTTGGTGCTTCGCTAATATCAACTATAGATTTATTTCCAAATCTAAAAGTGGTATGATAGTGCTCATAGCACCCGGTATTCTTAACCTTCAGTCACTAGCCCATGATTTTCTCTATTGTAATCGCTTGGCATGTTGTTTGTATTAGCTCTCGAGGGACAAATATGTACTTTTGTTAACAATTGAGGATTTTTAGCTAATGCATCCATCTAGAGCCCTAAAATTTTCTCAGTGCTAAAATGGGCTTGAGTGGGTACAAATGTGTGCTTTCCATACTCTTGAGGACTATATATTAGTGCCTTTTGTTGGGTTATTGAGTCTTTTTCTTAAAGAATTTACACATGGAGAAAAATCTTTAGCTTTTAAACAACGATAACTATTTACAAGATGGAATTGTAACATAATGTAAAACGCTGGGAAAATATTGAAAGGGAGGGAAATAAGCAACATAAAAAAACATGCTTCTACTCTATTATGTACATATCTGTATCATTAATTCAATATAGGAAGAAACACTTGAGAAGTCCTCCATTGATAACATCTTCCATGATATCTCCATTTAACTCAACAAGTCTATATGTGTTATTTCCTTGTACTACTAAAATGGTATAAGGTCCCATCCATAGGTTATAAAACTGTCCATCGTTACCTTTGTACTCTCTTATGGCATCCCATTTCAAGACTATATCCCATGGTTAGAAATACTTTTCTATATATTTTCTGTGAAAAGTAATATCCATCCTAATCTAATATTATTGTAGCTTTATACTGACCTGCTCTCTTTCCTGCCGCAATTCAATCAATCCATACATCCTCCTAACTATACCATTTGGTTCTTCTACCTCATTCTAGATTTTCTTCAAGACCGAAAAATCCAATTGAATAGGTAGCGTTGCTTCTTTCCCATATACCGGCTCGAAATGGGATGTCCCAACTAACCTTTTCACACTTATCCTATCAACTCATAATGCATATCTAAGATTTACATCCCATACTCTTTTATTTTCATATAACATCTTTTTTTATGATTATAAGATATATTTTGTTTGATGACTCTACCATCCCATTTTCTTGAGGTTAGTATGAAGGGGAGTGTCCCAACTCAATGTTGTGCTTTTGGAATAATTCTACCATCTTGCCTGATCTAAAATTTGGTGCATTGTTAGCAATGATCTTCTCGGGGAATCCAAACCTTGACAGATTGTTTTCCTCCAAGAATCTTATAATCACCGTGTCATTATATATCTTGGTTTGGATAACCTCAAACCATTTTGTAAAACAATCAGTTTCTATTAAAATCCATCTATGTTGGCCAATGGAATTGGAATTGGAATTTATTTCCCCAATGAATTCTAAACACCATTGTTGGGAAGGAGTTGATGTCTTTATAGGATTCAAAGGTAGGGGTTTCAGCTTTTTCTTCCTTGCAAATAGGATGGAATTCAATACATTGTCTTACTATATGGTCAACATCAACAAATAACTTTGGCCAGTAGTATCCTACTCTCAAAACTTTGTAAGTTGTAGCTCTCCATGCATGATGTCTTCCACAAATTCCCTTATGGAGCTTTGCAATTGACTCATATATTTTACATTTCATTACACAATTGAGTAGTATACCCTAAGGATCCTTCTAGTAAATATATTCATCTAGAATACAATATTTCACAGTTTGTAATTTCAAGGACTTGGCTTGTGATTTGGTCATGTATTATGGACATTGAAAATTGTTCAAATAAAAAACAATATATCTGTACCAATTAGATTCCTCAAATTTTGGACTTATCTCAACTATAATGTTTTGGATATCTTACAGACTCCTCATCTTTTCTTCCTTTGTGATCTCAACCACTATATTTGAGTCTAAGGATTCATAATTTTATTTTGTCAATAGATTTTCTAACCCTTAAAATTTCACTAGCTTTGTGGGCTTGATCTCAAGGTCATATTCCTGGATCTTAGCAATCCATTTTCGTCTTTTGGCTTTGCTTCATATTTGGCACATGATATATTTCACTGTACTGTGTGGGACAAATTCAATTATATGAGAATGCAATAAATACACCTGAATGACTTTATGGATCATACCATAATGTATGCTTTTCTTTTCCATTATGTTATACTTTAATTCAACATCTCTAAAGGATTTACTTTAATTCTTCCGTGTTAGAAAAGCAAGATCACAAAGCAATAAAAATAAACAAGATGCAAATACTAAAACATAAACACATAACAAGAGAGACACCAATACAACGTGGTTCACCCAAGATGGGATAGGTCCACACAGAAATTTCCAGTCGTTTTCTTATTATACCATCGAAAAAAAAATGAAGAGATACAACTTGCAACAAGCCCACTGCACTTACTCTTCATTATCTCACAGTCTCTTTCACACAATCACAGAGATTGTTTTACAATCCTATAATACAATACACAATTGTATTGAAATGTTTTCCTTTTATAGGGAAATTTCCATGGGAAAATACCAAGGGTCTCCCAATACCATGGGCCCTTAAACTATTGGACAACAAACATCCAAAAAACTTATTTCAGGGGCATGGTGGCCCATTGACCCTCCATTAAGGGTGGATTGTTCCCCTAGACCCCTGCGAGGGGACGATGCCCCCCTGCACCCCCACATTGAGACAAGTGTACAGTAAAACTCAGTTACAAACAAAACTGAACAATAACATTTTTGAATCAAGAATATCGGGATCCACAACCAACAATCTCTTTGTAATACCCTGGTTTTGACCCGTTTGCGTTAAAGGGTACATGATGTATATTTTGTAATTAATCATGGTGAGGAGCTAAAGGAAAAAGCCCCACCATCGATTCGGCTATGTTATGTTTCGGAAATAAGGATCGTTGCCGATGGTATATCGTGCTGTCCGACACATTATAGATTTGGCATCATGTAAATACGCACATCAATTTAATTAAACCTACAGACAGCTACGACGGTGCAACGTTAAATGAAAAGGGCATGATTCCAAAGGATAAGGGGGGGTTTCCTAAACTGTAGGGGCCATTGGGAGTTATCCATGTGTCAGCACCACCCCTATTGTTCTGTTGTTAGTTGGGGCAGCGATTTGTTGACAGAAATACCATGCCTGCTCCCACTCTCCACGACATGTGGATGGTCTTCCCACTGACCAAATCGTGAGTTTGTTTAGTTTCCTCATGCGGGCTGAGATGAAAGGTTCCACAATTCCTTGATTTGGGGTTCGCCCTCGTCTGCCTCATGGATTGTTGGCCTACGGGTTGGTCTTTCCTTCTCTTAGGGATTTGTTAATTGGAGGCTGTGTTCATCCTCAGGTTCACACGGGAGTTTTGTGTCTTCCTCTTCCATTGTTAGACTCCGTCATTTTCTATTTTTCCATCGTTACCCTCACGCACTAGTCGGGGAGTTCACTTGGAGATTGTGTGCATACGGCGAGTGTTATAGCTGATTTTACCACACCTGGTGAATCACACTTGTATGGCCTTCCCCTGTCCCTCTGTAGACTCTTTGGACCCCATGGACCTTTTTTATACCTTTGATGTTTCCAAGATCATCCCAAAAAACATGCATAAATTTCTATATGTGACTTTTAAACCCTTTCTCGCGTATATATGCGGGTTTGAACCCTAAAACCGCATACATCGGGATGTGTGCAAAAGGTCAAATTCTTTTGGAGTTTTCCTTGACATGGATCCGACTCACTTGTCTCCTGGCCTTCCATATGCCTTGAGATTGCTCAGATTCGACCCTTCATTGCCTCATTGAAGAGCTATATAAGGAACCCTTTGGATACATTGAAGGGGAAAAGAGAATTGAGAGCAAAGAAACTATAGCCCATTGTTGCTAGAACTTATGCTTGAGTCTGCATCCCTTTGTCCCTTGGAGCACTTTGGTGTTCTTCCCAAGCTTGCCTTTTGCTTGTGAGATTGCTATTGAGAGATGGAGGATTGAGGTGGTGGAGGCTCAAGTGGGGGATTCAGTTTCTTCAATTCGCAGATGTGCTGACAAAGGTTGTATTTAGTGTAATCTCTGATTTTATATTAATAGAAATATCTTTTCCTGTTCAATAATGTATGTTTGAATGAATATTTTATCCATGGATGATTTAAAATGCTTATACGTTGTTGATTATATATGCTAGAGTAGACCTAACACCAATATATATAGAATACTTATCTTGTTTACTGATCGTTGAGGAACTAATTTATCAATTCAAGCTCAACGAGGATCTACATCAATCGTCTGGAATAAGGTACGAATCGAGATCCTTTAGTGTTAGATATTTGATTTCTCTTACATATTGGAAAAGATTGATTTCTGGAGTCAAGCTGTTGATTGTGATACCCCAAGCCATAGGAATTTCTCTCCATAACAGAATTGGCGACTCTGCTAGGGAGTTCCTAGTAGTTGTCCTTTGGGGGTTTCTATCGGCATTCCATGACTTTGAATTTCTCTTACTTCTCTGTTTCTGTGTCAGGTCTGGGGGCATGTTTGCTTGGTAGTGTCTGATTGATCTGAAGTTTGTCTCAGCTTGTCTGTTTGCCTTTATTTTTATGCACTTTTCTTCCTGTATGTGATTTTTTAACTCACAGTCGCGTATATACGCGGTTTTCACTGATATATCCGCGTACGTACACAGGTTTACTACAAACAGTCGCGTATGCCCTTAGTGTTGCCTTCTATAGGAAGATTGATTATTGCTGGCTGAAGTTTGATGATTGCTGAGTCTCCTTTGACACTGCTAGAGTCTGTATACACCTTTGTTTCTGACTAGAGACGTTTTTTTTTTAGGGTAAATTTCCTTTTTAAGAATGTTCTTGTCATTGCATTTTTGATTTTTTGTTTTGGGATTAGTGCATTAGATTTCTTTTACCTTAGTACTTTTTGTGAGTGATGCTTGATTGTGCTTGCCAAGGCTGGGGGTAGTAGAATCATTCTTTTGCTTTAGTATCTCATTTTTATTTCAAAAAATCCAAAAATATTTGCTTACTGGCATCATTATGCATTGCTTTTTTGCATTTTGCATGGTACTTGCACTAGGTTTTCCTTTGAAGTATTAATCAGGATTTCATATAGGAACGATTGCACTTATCATTTGAAGAGAATTTTGCATTTCACGTAGTAGCATACCCTATTTTTCATTGGACACAATGCATTTGCATTGATTGTTAGGTGTGCATTTTGCTTCATGTTGCATCATAACACCATTGGTTGCACGACCATATACCTCTTTTAAGTAATAAAGCCAAATAAAATCAACACCTAATTAAAATGGATTACACTATTTTCTTTGATAGGGTACACCAACAAGACTAGGTTTTAGGGTCTTGGAATAGTTCATTGTGAGTAAATTCTCCAAGACCACTAAACAACAACATGTATGTGTCTGTCCAGGTGAGAGTGTGAAACTCCTTGGTATAATTGGTGTTTCTTAGCATCCTTCTCTCAAAAGGGAGTTAAGCACGAGGCAGTGTGAGCGGTTATTGAATGGGATGACCCCTAGTAATAACTGAGTAGCATCAGAGATATTTCCAGGATTGTATTCGTATCTGGGGACTCTTTCGAGAGTTTTGGGCTTTGCTACCCTGCCCATATGGTCAATCCCGCCTGGGACTATCCGCCTGAGCATTGATTATATTGAGGTGACCTTAGTTACCTTACCTAGGATATCGAGGGGGTACTTTGCAGGGGTTATTCTGTAGGTGTCCTGGCCAGGTTGGGGTCAGACAACACAGTCTCTTTACGCGTTGAAGCTGAGGGCCACAATAATTGGTTACGAACCTCTGCTTGTTGTGTATGGGAGTCTCAAGCCTCTCCTAGGTGAGATATACCTGCTTCATTCGGGAGCTCACTTATCCTACCCTTGATTGCTTGTGTTTGGATTTAGTTTTTATTGGTGTATGCTCTGTGCATGCTAGCTTGCTTAGGGTTTGCGTAATGAGAGAGTCTTTTACATTTTTGAGTCATTATGGATTTGGGTGCGGCTCCTTGCCATTCTCATTGTTTAGCAGGACTTCCACCTTCTACATCTTCTCCTCCTTTGGGAGAGAGAAACAGACGGTCCAGGTAGACTAATTTGCACATTGATTCACACACGATGGGAGATCATGAAGATGGTATTCCTGAGCTTTCTTCTCCACTTCGAGTGGATGATGGAGAGTTTACTCCTACCTATGATCCTTCACCTGATATGCCTATAATTTCTAAGGTAGATCCTTCACACGATAGACCTACTCACTCTAGATATGTTCCCCCATTCACAGGTCACCGGTATTGGATGCCGGGCGATGAGACTCGTGATGAACCTACGAGCACTAGTTATGGTAGTTATGGTATGTCTGGTATTCCCACACATGATTTGGCATTTCATGTCGATTCGGAGTTTGAACTTAACACTACACCTAGGGGCACTCCTATTCCTTACCATGCGGAGAGGTTTGGGAGCACAAGTCATATTGCACCTTCCATCCCAGCAGTGGAAGCTATATGACATATTCCTCCTAGAACTAGTGTTAGTGATCCTATTAGGATACCAGACCCAAGACGGGTGAATATAGGGAACACCACATACATAATTTCACATGTCCTTTCATCCTCTGTTCCTTGTTCTTCGAATGTCATTCCTCCACCTCATTCACATGGTCCTTCGAGCCGGAATGTTGCTACGAGTCGTTTCTGTATTGCTGCTACTCGCACAGTTGTGTCTCAAGTTCAAGTACCTCTTGTTGTTTCAGGGGGTCGTATTCCTACTTCTAGAGGTCATGTTATTACTTTTGGAGTGTATATTCCTACTTACGGAGTGTTTCATGGGACATCTCATGGGATGACTTATGGACCTTATTATGGGATGCAGTATGGATAGGGTTATTCACCTTATGGGCACGAGTATCAACAACTTGCTTACTCTCCTAATTACGGCTTTGTAGCCCCACATAGTTAGGGTACACCGCATTATGGTGCTTCCATGCCACCCTACACAGGTCAAACAGGAGGAGGGTACTATGGCCAAGGCCATGGTGGTTAAGGTAATCAGACCTATGTGAACCAAAAATATCACGGAGCGGTACATCGACCTACTCATCCTAGGCTCCCTTTCCTCGCAACGCTAAATATTCCCGACTTATCAAGACTGACAAACGATCTTGTATTTCGTGACCTGGCTTGGCTAGCTGTCCCTAATAAGCTTCCCTTGGACATACCCGAATTCGAGGGAAAACCAAGAGAGGATCCGAGTGAACACGTTACTACATTTCACCTATGGTGCTCTTCAAATTCCTTACACGAAGATTCGATCCGTTTAAGGTTGTTTCAACGCACCCTTACAGGGCCTGCTGCGAAATGGTATACAGAGTAACCTAGGGGGGCATTTGCTTTGTTTGATGACCTAGCTATGAATTTTCTCAACCACTTCCAACTACCAGTGCATTACGATGTTGGTACGGAACTCTTGTCGACATTTCAACAGGATAAAGCCACGCATATCTCGTACCATATCCAAGAGTGGCGTAGACGGAAGAGGTTGATTAAAGCCTTCATACCACCAGAGTTTCTCCTTGAGTGGTTCCTTAAATCGTTACTGCCTTATATAGCGAAGGATGTTTCTACATCCGGAGTTCAGAACGAGGAACAAGCCATTTTTAGGGCATAGGAATTAGACTTGATTTATGCTTAATCCGGTTTGTTATATGAGATCATTCCTAATGCTCCGTGTTCTAGTTTCGACCCTACGGTTAAACCTGGACCACATGCTGATGGAATTGTTGGTTGTATGAGTGCCAAACCTGTGGATTCAGTTGTGAAACAGGTCAGACAATTATCTATCAACCAATCTGCCTTGGGACATGCCATGGCATCATCTCAACCCACCCAAATGGCGAGTGTGCTTTAGGTGTAATCGTCGGACCAGAAGGGTAACCAGTAGCCCGGAAGGAATAAAAAAAAGGGTAAAAACAATCATAAGGGTGGGAATAGAAATGAAAATTCCAACTCTAATGACAAGAACACCCGAAATGCTGGGGGGGACAAGCAACCTAAACTTAAGGTTAAGTTTCCTTACAAGTTGTGTAAGGAAGATCACCTCACTCACTTGTGCCCTCGGATTGATGAAGCCTCGAGATTCATAGCACAGGGCCCAACTATGCTGACTAACCCTTTACCTCATAATCAAAACATGAACTTGAGGACCCATGATCAGTCTGGTGGTGATCAAGATCCACCGGAGGCTAGTGGTAATGGTTGCATCAATATGGTCCGTGCTACTAAGGTTGTGACTCGTGCGAAGGGCTTATATGGTTCGTCACAACCCAACCTTGGAAAGGAACCCGACCCACCTGGATTCCTTTGCGTATTGAAAAACCTATGGATAAACCTGAAGTTGCACCTCGCATTCCTAAGGGATTCCTTAAGCATTCGGGGCACAATTCTAATGCCCGAGCCACCCAGAACTATTATGTTGTCAAGTATTTGGGCCACACTCCTTGTGCGATGTCTGCACTAGAAGTACTTCAGAGTTGTCCTTCGCAAAGGAAGGCTTTGTTTTCTTCCCTAGGTGTGAACGATGATAATTATTCATCCGTGATCAAATTTGAAACCGCGGGACTTAAGCCTCGCTTGCCTTACTATGTGTCTCTCTTGATTCATGTAGAATGTCTCAACATGACCGTCAAACGCACTGTGATTGACGAAGGCGCTGCTGCTTCTGTGATGTCTTTGGCATGTTGGAAGGGTTTGGGTTCCCCTGAGTTGTCTAAATATGCACCATGTTTACTGCTTTCGATGGAATATCGTTTCGACTGCACGGTATTCTTCCTTCTCTTAAAGTCCATTTGGCAGGGAATACTGTTGCGATAGAGGTCGAGGTGGTTGATGTGCCCCTTGACTACAATTTGTTGTTGGGTAGGAATTGGATGTACAGTATGCAAGCCGTAATTTCTTCTCTATTTCAAGTGGCATGCTTTCCATTTAATGGGAAGATAGTTACGATTGTTCAAACGTCATTCAAGAATCCACCGGTTACCGCATCTTCGGGAGCTTCCATCCCGGTTGTTGAGCACTCTCAGCCGACCACTGGGAGTGTGGGTGTGGGCA
This sequence comes from Pseudotsuga menziesii, assembly GCA_001517045.1. NCBI lineage: Eukaryota > Viridiplantae > Streptophyta > Pinopsida > Pinales > Pinaceae > Pseudotsuga > Pseudotsuga menziesii. The sequence goes on along the minus strand of LPNX010546147.1, from coordinate 3,905 downwards.
TGTATCCATCCCTTATGGGAAGCTTTAGTTGTCCTGCGCCTATCCTTATGATAGGGTCTAGCTTCGGTGAGGCTTCGACATCTGTGAGATCTTTGTATTTTCGCACAACCTATATGGAAGATCTTTGGATTCTTCCTACATCGAGCCCTTCGAATGAGTCCATCAAGACGGACGTGTAATTTCCTGCAACTATGATAGCTTATCAAGATAATATCCCATGTGTTGTAGAGCCTAGTCTATCCTCTTCATGGACAGAGGAGGAGGACCCATATGTACTGCCTGCAAGGGCAATTCAATCTTCTCACACACATGACTGCCTTGATAGGGTTTTTCCTTCTGACGAGGCTATTATTGAGGCTATGTCTGGGGTTGAGCCACCTTGGGAAGAGTTGCATCATATATCTTCTTTTCTTCCCGAGCTTGACCGTTTAGAGTGTGAAGACTATAGGGAGATTCTTAGTGAGAGAATTGGTAGTCCCATGGTTCCGTTAAGCTCTCCTGGTCCAATGGCTGATGTAAACATGGAAAATATATCTCCTACCATTCCTATCAATATCTCTCGCGATCCTGGAAAGATAGAGAATGTCTATATTGTGGCAGAATGTTCCTATGCTGAGATTCAAGAATACACCGAGCTGTTTAAAGAATTTCATGATATCTTTGCTTGGTCTTATGATGAAATGCCAGGTGTCGACCCTTGCATTGTTGAGCATGAGATTAAAACTTATCCCAATGCTAAACCTGTTTGACAACGATTGCGTGCAGTGAATCCTAGGAAAGCACCCGCGATTAAGGCAGAGATAGAAAAACTGTTAAATGCTGGTTTTATCTATCCCGTTCCCTTGACGGAGTGGGTTTCAAACCCCGTTCTGGTTGATAAGAAGCAAGGAATGATCTGCATATGTACTAATTTCCATGATTTGAATCATGCCTGTCCTAAGGACAATTTTCCCACACCGTTTATATATCAAATCTTGGATGAGTGTGCGGCTAGCAAGGTATTTTCCTTTATGGATGACTTTTTCAGGTACAATCAGATACAAATTAAACCTGAGGACCAACATAAGACTGCATTTATTTGTCCTTGGGGACCTTTGCATATCGGAAGATGCCTTTTGGCCAATGTCGGAGCCACTTTTCAGCGGGCTATGACCTTGATCTTCCATGATCTCAAATCAATTATTGAAGTCTTTTTGGATGACCTTGCTGCTCACTCTCGCATGAGGGTGCCTCATTCCTACCAGTTGAGATTAGTGTTCTAAAGATGCGCCATTACTTGGTCAAGTTAAATCCTCATAAGTGCATCTTTTGCATGAAGTCTGGTCACTTATTAGGGTTCATTGTCTCCAAGGAGGGTATAAGAGTCGACCCGTTCAAGGTAGAGGCAATCCTTCAGTTGTCTCCCCCGAAAAACATTAGACATCTTCAATGTTTGCAAGGCATGGCAAACTTCTTATGGAGATTCGTTGTCAATTTTTCCAATTTGACTAGAGGCTTTATGCGTCTGTTGAAGAAGGACACCACATTTTGTTGGGATGAGCCAGCCCAGGAGTCCTTTGATGTGCTTAAATGAGCCTTACCATCGGCCCTAGGGGTGAATCCACGGACCTGGGTAACACTTTTTGGCAAGCGCATTTCGGCAAAAACAGAAAACGCACCTCGGTCGAGGGCTTGTTAAGCCCTCGACCGAGGTTTTATCAAGCCCTCGACCGAGGTATCTAAATACCTCGGTCGAGGGTCGAGGTATTTAGATACCTCGGTCGAGGGCTTAAAAAAACAGACTTAGCCCACATTCAAACAAATGGAAAATTTCATGTGCCTTGCAGAGGTGTAAACCCTGCCATTCCTAGCGCAT
>LPNX010546126.1:0-37233 GCA_001517045.1 Pseudotsuga menziesii | reverse complement strand
TATCAAATTACCCCAATTAGTATATAACCCTAGGTAATATAATCAACCTTGAATCTATAATTAACTTAATGACCTTTCTTTCTTTTATTTCCTTCCTCTCTCTCGAGATTTTTTATTTTTCCCAAATAGTATAGTAGTGACTCCTTTCTCCTTTCTCTTATGGGAACATGGTGCCTCACAAGAATTGTCATGCTACAATTATCTTCAAAATAATTTAAATGTGTCTCCAAACCTTTCCCAAATGTCTCTTCTAAATCCAACCTTCATGTACATATTTATTTTCTATAATATCCATCTTCATTTATTACAATATTAAATCTTTTTCATATATCCAAAATCATTTACAACTCTTATGTCATATCGTTGTTTTGATATAACATGCTCTTTTATGTTTTGTTCAAACAAGAGTTTTATTTAAAAAAACAAACGAAAACTTCAATTACATAGAGATTTCTTACTGAAGATAAAATTTTGTATCTAGTTTATTCAAATTTATTATTTTAATAATCACAAATAGCACTTGAATTTCTTAGTACCCTGATTGAAAATTGTAAAAAAATTATATTCCTTAGTTAAAAAAAACCTTATAACATATTTCATTTATAAATGTACATTTTAACAACAACAAGACAACGTAATCAAACACCCAAAGTAATGTTATAATGTTATTCCCCATTATAGACATATAGATAATAAAAATATTATAAAAGTGTAGTTTGCTATGGCTACATCTCCCTTGACATTGCTTAACAAATAATAAATAAACATTAATTGCAAGAAAATCCAATTATATATTTCCAAAAAAAAATTATGTACTCTCCATCATAAATCCCTTTCTCTTTTACATCCTGTCTAGTGTAATAATATCACATAGCTTCCCTCCTCTCAATTCCCAACTATCCCATCTCAATTCCTCCATCTCAGTGTTTACCTCTAGCCATCCCATCTCCCTCGTCTCCCTGTTCCCTCCTCTAAACATATCCTTGCGGTCTGTCTGGCTGTATATTTCACATCAATTTTTCATGGATTTAAGAGCAGATGTGACACCAAGAAACCTTTTCTCAAACATGTAATGCGCCCATATATAAATATGCACATTATAAGTGCAAATAAAGATACGAACTAAAATATTAATTAACACTTATTTTATAAGTGAAGATACCAACTATATGCATAATAAAACTGAAAATAAAAACACGAACTAAAATATTAATTAAAATAAGTGAAGATATGAGCTAAATAAAATTAGAATTACGTGGTGGTAATGTTCTCAACATTGTTACTCAACTTTGTGGCTAGCTATAAAGATAAGATTTTTTGTAATGGGAACACTTGTTGAAAGAGTTATTATTTTGTACTTGAAGCTAAATGATAATAGTTTAAAAGTTAAAATTAGGCCATCAAAGCTCTATGAGATAACTTAGATATGTTTGACAGCTAATTTTATTAATGTGATAAACAAACACATGTCTTAGCATATCCTTAGTAGTAATGATAGCGATTGTAAAGAAAATCATGTCAATAAATCATGTCAACCAGGGCTCTGTGGTAATCATTAGAAGGCTAATGGTTCTTTAACCTGAAGGTTTATCTTGTATTACATGGATAATGTTTATTNACATGTCTTAGCATATCCTTAGTAGTAATGATAGCGATTGTAAAGAAAATCATGTCAATAAATCATGTCAACCAGGGCTCTGTGGTAATCATTAGAAGGCTAATGATTCTTTAACCTGAAGGTTTATCTTGTATTACATGGATAATGTTTACTAGAAATGCTTTTAAAGACTGCATGAAATAAACATGAATGATCTTTTGGTACGAGTTTATTATTTACACAGGAGAAACCTTGTAGATTAAGTGACACAGAGCTTATATTGTGATAATTGACTCTTCAATAATGTTGTTGATTAGGACTAATGCAACTTTCTAATGATAACTAAGAAGTTAAATTTCCTAAACCTTTCTAATTATAACTGAGAGGTAACAAATGTTTGATTGTTATAAGATATACAAAAAAGTGGTGAATCTTCATGATATGTTTCTATGCTTTTGAAATATAGCCTAAATGGTCTCTCTCTCTCTCAAAATTTTTCTTGAAAAATATTCCAAAACAATACCATTAGCTAATATTATGGCATTATGCAAGGGTTCAACTAAGTTTTTCGTGCGCTCTATGATACATGGTCTGAAATAAATTAATAATAATTGAGTAGAGGGATGAGAACATATAATCTCATTTGAAGACGAATATGTATAAATATGAGATACCTTCCTGTTGTTTCCTAATCAACTTTCCTAATGTTAGTTACGGAAAACTAATCTGAGTCTTCATCCAACTTCTTTTCTTAAATCTAGCCTCCAAATCCCCAGCCCATCGTCAGATGGCCATCACAAAATCCAATATAGTTTTTATGAATTTATGTATTGTTTTGGAAAGACCATAAAATTACAGATGTTATTTTTTACCTTTGGGTGGTGGTTAAATCATGTGTTAACCATTAACGAAAAAGTACAACATTTATGTTTCAATTTCTATTGAAGAATCTTGTTTATCTAATATTATATATTAAAATATAATATTAAAATGATGACAAAACACTACATTTATATTTTTTAAAGATGTTAATGATTTTTTTAGTTTATATTAAAAGCAAAAATTTATATTCAAAGTTATGTATAATATAAAAAAAAACACTACATTTATATCTTTTAAAAAGATGTTAATGATTTCTTTGGTTTATATTAAAAGCAAAAAAATCATATTCAAATTTATGTATAATATAAAAAAAAGAGGGAGCAAGTCAACTTACTTGCTTACTTAATAGTTGAAGACAAAGAACTACACCTTCTCTTGCAATAGCCTATGGAAATTTCAGGGACATTGCCACCAATTCAACCCTAATAAGAACAATATCCCAAGCTAAATGCATCACATATTCACACATTCCATCATAGCTACAAGAAACAATGCCTACACGCCATCAGAGACAATGCAGAGACAATGCAAACACAGAAGAAACACCAAGCACAAGGTAGGGACTTCTAATAAAGATAGGCATCCACTGCACTGAGATATTTCCTGCCAATGCACAAAGACAGAGAAATGATCTGCTGAGGGACATAATAAAATGCACTAAAAAAATAAGGGCTTCAAAACCTGCATACCTGCAACATGCAACAAAGTATTGAAGTATTAAACTACACATGAACATCTACTTTCTGTCATGATTGAATTCATTATGCATAATTCTGTCAGCGGACAAATTCCATCAATAGAGAAATTCACTTGAGAGAAAGCATTTCTATACTGAATTACAAGACAACTACCATCAACAATAGACTCAATTCACTTGAGAGAAAATAAATTTTATATTGAATTACAAGACAACTGCCATCAACAGAGTTGTAGAGGAATTCACTTGAGAAAAAAACATTCCTATATGGAATTACAATTACAGCGAGCCATGCCTAGTGGCCATTCAAAATCAACAAAAGAGAAACGTCATTAATACTAATGCATACAACCACACTACTCCTTAGAAAATCACTTCGGATATCTTGTATGAAATGATTAGATTATGCACTATATTCATTATAGTGTATCCCTATTCTTTCTACATAAATTGATAATATCCTTCACAGCTTATTGAGCGAGAAGAAAGAGATGAGGTAATGAAAACACAACTAATTGATATTGTTCTGCAAGTATCCCTACATTTGCAACTGCCATGCTCATGTTGATTAGTCGCTTCTGATATCAGTTGGGCCTAAAATTCTGTCTTGGAAGTATCTTGTATATGGTCCATAGGAACATAGTGAACTGCATTATTATCCACCATTAACATCTCTTCACATGATTTCCAATGGACGTGACCATCTTGAAGAATATCAATCATCTTCATCTTGGAGGGAACTACTTCTCTGATGTCATTCCTGTCGCGTATGGTGGATGGAGTAAGCTAGAGTCTCTTGTAGTCTCTGGAAATGAACCGAGTGGAAAGATTCTGGGAGAAATAAGAAACCTCAATTCATATGAAGGTGGAATACCACCTGAAATTGGGAAGTTAACGAATCTTGTTCATTTGGATATGTTGGCCTGTAATTTTCCTGGTCCTATTCCTCCTAAGCTCAGTAATCCAGTGAATCTAGATACAATGTTTCTGCAAGTAAATCTCCTCTACGACACAATTCCTCTAGACATGGGTAACCTTAAGAGCTTGAAATCTATGGACCTTTCAAACAACCAGCTGGTAGGAGAAATCCCAGAAGAGTTCTCCCAGCTAAAGGAGATGACCATTCTAAATCTCTTCAAAAACAACCTTTATGGAAGTATTCCTTCCTTCATCGATAACCTACCCAACCTAGAATTTTTGCTACTATGGGGAAATAACTTCACTGGTAGGATTCCTGAGAAGCTATGAAGAAACTTAGATATTTTGGTGATGGATCTATCTAGAAACAAGCTTGTTTTCTTTATTCCTCTAGATCTATCCGTTGGTGGGAAGTTACATAAATTGATTTTGCTCCAGAACTGATTCTTTGTCCCCATTCCTGAATCCCTAGGCAACTGTAAGTCACTTACGAGAGTCCAAATGGGAAAGAATTAATCAAATGTATCCATCCCAAAAGAGATGCTAAAACTTCCCAAGTTGGAGATGATTGAACTCCTTGACAACTATTTAAGTGGTAGGCTTGCCGGCTAAAATTACGGTGACCTCTAAGTTGGGAAAATTGAACTTGGCTAACAACAAGCTCAGTGATCCTCTTCTGGAAAGCTTCACATTCTAAGAGTGACGTGTCTAAGGATGAAGTGTTACCAAATTCTAGGAATTCGTAAACCTCGTTGAAGCTCAATTTAAGCAAAAGATCAAGTGTCTTCCATCTAATGGAGTAAGAGAATACTTAGTAATGCCTTCTGCCACTTTTTTCACTCTCATGGTATCTCTCAGTAGCAGATTGTTTCTTATACTCCTATAGAAAATAGTGTGATTGAGAGAAAGAATAGGGTTATCATCAATGTTACACAAGGACTCGTCCCTCGGGCTGTAGGGCGTTCCTCCCTCACTCCCTATGCCCTGGGGACTCAGCGACTCCCATCGAAATGTTTCCTAACATCCCCAAAATCAGGAAACTCTTGGAAACACACAAGGGAGCACATCCCCTTGTTCTGCAGTGCACTCCGGTGAAGGAGGGCTCCCACACACTCCCTCCCGAAACTAGGGTGCTCCTAGATGCCCCTCATGATTTTCCTAATTTCAGTTTTAAAAAAATAATACTTTTAATTGTTGTTGAGTTTCTACTTTAGGATTAGTCTTTATTAATTTACTATTTCACTATTTTAACATGCAATATCATTGATTCATTTTTTCAATTACAATGACTAAAATCATAAATATGAATATCAAGATTCAAATGACAAATTTGAAAATTATCATGATGAATTGTATAACCTGTTTGTATTATTAATTTTACTATATTTTGATTTACATTGCACAATGAGAAATTTAGTATTTAGTATTTATTATTTACTTTTAGTAATTTACATGGGATGAATCATTGAATTGTTATTGCTAGGATCTAATAATTTATAATATTAATTTTTATTATGACCTGGACGCCCCCACTGTAAAGTCCCCAACCCTCTGACCGACGAAGAGGATGCTACCATAATACTATCTACCTGGGAAAATATCCCCATGAACATACACGTAATAAAAATTGGAATGCTTTGAACTAGAACATGCATAGATGCATAATTGTTTATCATATAGTAGAAGTAAACTACATTCCCAACACAACCAACACAACCAACACAAGGAATCATCCCCTTCTCTGCCATACAGTCCCTGAGGCTATGCATTCCCTTCTAGTCCTATTCAGGATGTGCAGTAAGGAATAATCATCCCTCAAGATCTCTCAGTGAGGTTCCTCATGCACTAGGTTTATGAAGCAACTTACTTCTTCCACTCCTAACTCAATAGAGACTAAAGCACCAATGTATACACAACAATTACACAATTTGTGGGTTGAGGAAAACAGTTTGGCAACAAAAATGAATTGCCCAGGTGGGTGAAAACAAACCACTAACAACAAGTCATATCCTTGGGACGTTTTGGCCCTAACGTGGCCAAAAACGAAATCAATACACAATAATTACAGTGTTGGGCATGGACAAAAACGTTATGGAAGCTAAAACTAGAAATGATAAGTGCGTAAAACAGCCCCAAGAGCCAAAATCGAGGTTTTTAGCTTGGCAATAGGTGGAGAAAAACACCAAGGAGAGAAACACGATCTCAACAATCGTTTAGTGACACAATAGAGCCAAAATTGACCTTTTCCAAGACCCAAAACATATTTTTGATTTTTGAAGGCGACTATGGCAATACGGGAGCCAAAACAACTGTTATAAACCCCAAAAGCGTTTATAGCAGGAAAATGAATCCAACGTGAAGGATGAACACACATGAAGCTTTAACTGCATGAAGGTAGCCCATGTGAAGGGGAATGGGTGAGGGAAATGGAAGTAATGGGTGAGTAATGGCTTGGGCATGCCTTCCCAAGCACTTACTTGCCCCACAAGTCAGAAAAACATTTTCCAAAATCTGATGACTTCTTCCATTCGAATTTCTGACTTCCATACTCTTCCCCATCCCCAATGCATTAACTAACTCAACCATTTTTGGAAGAATTAAATGATTGGGTGAATGAGACAAGAAAGGTAGTTGATAGTTTGATGGGTTCTCCCTTTGACATTTGGATTTTCCCCATTGGCCCCAAAGGTTAAATATTTCTCCCTCCTTATCCTTAGGAAATCATGCCCCATCTCTTTTAATATTGCATAGACAAATCTGGTTGTGGGTATTTTAATTAAAATGCATATTTACATGATGCCAAAATTATAATGTGCCGGCTAGCACGAAATATCATTGGCAACGATTTTAATCATTCGAAGCATAGAACGTTAAATTGATGGTGGGGATTTTTCCTTTAGCTCCACACCATGATTACTTACAATATATACATCATATACATTTAATGCAAACGGGGTCAAAATTGGGGTGTTACATTCCCCTCCCCTTTCAACAGCACTGTCCTTAGCGCTTTACAAAATTGAACAAAATGATACACTGGTATCGCCTCAGTTCTCTGTGAAATTGAACAAAAATAGATGTGTCAATCTCATGGCATCCTCTAGCTCCCACGTAGCCTCTTTAGGCCCCTAGTGCTCCCATTGCACCTTTACCTTCCCTATGGCTCGGTTCTGGAGCATTGTGACCTTCCTGTCGAAGATGCGCATTGGCTCGATTTGGAACTCTCCCTAGGGTTCCACCTGAATCACATCCCAATTTATCACATGGTTAGGATCATGTACATATTTCTTAAGAAAAGAAAGATGAAAAAAAATGAGCTCTAGTGCTAGCAGGAAATGCAAGTCTATATGCAACTGGCCCTATTCTTTCAAGCACTTCAAACGGCCCACAATATCTTGGTGACAGTTTGGCACAACTTCCAAGCTCCAAGGAACTCTTATTTTCCCTCACTCTGAGGTAAACATGATCCCCAACACGGAACTCTTTGTTCACCCTATTCTTATCTGCATAGCTTTTCTGTCTGTCCTGGGCTACTTTCAGCTTCTGCCTGATCTTTACAACCTCTTACTCCATCTCCTTGAGCAATTATGGACCAACAACAACCCTGTTCACTGGATTATCCCAAGTTATTGGTGTCCTACACCTTCTTCCATACAAAGCTTCATATGGGCTCATCCCTAAGGATGCTTGCTACCCATTGTTATAAGCAAACTCTACCAAGTGTAAGTAATCTTCCCATTTGGTTCGTTTATCCATCACATACATGCGAAGCGTGTCTTCAAGCACCTGATTAACTCTCTTTGTCTACCTACCAGTGTGAGGATGGTAGGAAGTGATGAAATTCAACTTTGTACCCAAATCTACAAACAACCCCTTCCAAAAATTGGAAGTGAACTTGACATCTCTGTCAGAGACTATTGCCTTAGGAAATCCATGCAATTTGAAAATCTCTTTCATGAATATCTTTGCAATATCATCAGTCTTATGCATATACTTAACCGGCATAAAATGTGTTTCCTTTGTCAACTTTTCCACCACAGCCATGATGGAATCATGTTGTCTCCAAGTCATTGGCGATCGTGTAATAAAATCCATGGAAATAAATTCCCATTTCCATTCTGGAATTGGAAAAGGCTGCAACAAACCTGCAGGGTTTTTTTTCTCAACCTTTACCTGCTGACATTTCATGCACCTTGAAATATATTCATCCATGTCCATTTTCATTCATGGCCAGAAGTACTACTTTTTTGCTATAGCAATTGTCTTTTGATATCCTGGGTGACCAGAATATGGAGCTTGATGGATTTCATCCATAACAACTCTCCTCAACTCTGCTACATTTGGAATATAAATTATGCCTTTATAAGTAAGAAATTCATCCTCTTCCAATTTATATCCCTCATACCTCTTCTCAAGGATTTGCTGCTGCAATTTGTCTTTTATCTGGTCATACAATTCATCTCCAGTAGTATGATTAACAATCTGTTGCCTCAAGTCTAGTTGGAAAATACTAAGAGATGCCACATGCATTTCTTGCACCTTCCTGCTGAGCGCATCAACTACTTTGTTCTCTTTCCCCTTTATGTGCTTGATTTCAAAATCAAACTCACATAAAAAATCCATCCATCCCCATTTTCCTAGCGTTCAGAGTAGGCTGATCAAACAAATACTTCAGACTGCAATGGTCTGTCCTTAGCTCAATCTTCTGCCCATCAAGTAATGCCTCCACATCATGAGAGCATGTACTATGGCTGCAAGATTGAGATCATGAGTGGCATATTTCTTCTCATGCTCCTTCAACTTTATTGACTCATAACATATCACATGGTTGTCTTGCATAAGAAATCCTCCCAGTCCTTGTCCGCATGCATCAATACACACCACAAAATATTTTTCTAGGTCTGCAACTTTCAAGACTGGTGCACTTGTGAGAAGATTGTTCAATCGCTGGAAGTTTTCTTGACACTTCGATGTACATTCAAACTTTATACCCTTCCTTTGCAAGGAAGTGATGACATGTGCAACCTTGGAGAATCCTTTTATGAATCTCCTGTAGTATCCTGCAAGTCCCATAAAAGATCTTACATCTGTCACATTCCTCGGAGCAGTCCAATTCATAATGGAATCAATCTTCTCAGGGTCTACTGATATACCCTATTATGAGATAATGTGACCCAAATACTAAATTGTATCTCTATAGAAGTCACACTTGCTCAACTTTATATAGCTTATGTTCCTTGAGCAATTGCAAAGTCAATCTCAAATTTTCTTCATGCTCTTCTTCATTCATGGAATAAATAAGAATGTCATCAAGGAAAACAAGAACAAACTTGTCCAAATACCTGTTGAAGACACTATTCATAAGGCACATAAATGTAGATGGTGTATTTGTGAGACCAAATGGTACCACTACAAACTCATAATGTCCATACCTTGTTCTGAATATTGTCTTATGAATGTCTTTGTCCTTGATTCTTACCTGATGGTAGCCAGATCTCAAGTTAATATTGGAAAATACCTTTGCTCCTCTCATTTGATCAAAGAGGTGATCAATCCTAGGTAGATGATATTTATTCTTCACCGTGACTTTTTTCAACTATCTATAATCAATACACAACCTGAGTGTACCATCTTTCTTCTTCACAAATAGAACTGGTGCTCCAACCTTCCCTCTTTTGACAAGGATATGCAACCTTGTTGTTGTAGAGGAAAGTTTCCTATGGATAGGGTTTAAGAGGCCATCAACGTACTGAGGATGAAAGTTGGATGCAAATGGTTCTGCAAGCAAATATAAACAAGATCCAGAGATTAGAATGGTTCAAAACTTATCCAAACGAAGGTTGATCAAAGAAGCCCTTCAATCCTCCTCTTGCTCTAAGAGACTAGCAAAATGAATTATACCATCCTCAAACCAATATGACCACATATAAATAAATGATAATCAAATAAACATGAAATAATAATCAGATTAACATCATCATATGGTCAAAAATAGAGATTCAATCACACATTGAACAATGATTTAGGAAGAAGAAGGACATCACATCTTTATAAATTTTGAAAATAAGTACAAATATACCTTCTCTTCAAGTTGGGCACCTTATGAAACCTTGATTTGGTTCTGTTGCTTCTCTTCTCCAAGGAACTCAACCTCCAAGCTCTGCAACACAAGGAGAAAGCTTCTAGGGAAAAGGTGTGGGAAAAGAGAGTCATAATTCCTCCAGCATGATAATGAAAAGGTTCAAGTCTTCTCTCATGGAACTCCCTACCTCTATTTATATGCTTGTGAAGAGATAGGGTCGAAGACAAAGTAGTTACAACTCAAGGAGTCAGTTTCATAACCACCCAAACTACCCAAACTTCGAGAAACTTATTTTTTTGATATCTATAGGACAAACACGTGGGTTGCAGTAACAACAGTCACATGTGCAGGAGGTACACATGGGTTGCAATGTGAATAGTCATATATTTAGAGCACACACAAGTATTATATAGACAAGTTGCGTACAACATGCGGGTTTCCTTAAGGAAAATTGCGTGTGCATCAAAACTCTCATTCTTAGGGTACTTATGGGCATTTTCAGAATTTGGTGTCTTATGGAAATTTTTAGCTCTCTAAAATATATTTCCAAAGGTGTAGAGAAGAGGTCAAATGAAGTTGCAAAACTTCATATATGGGTCCTCCAATATAGGTGTTTTTTCAGTGACTTCCATGAAGTGTCGACATGCAACAAAATCATGGGAAAGTGGTTACAAGAAGAGTTGTGTCATTTTGAGCTATAACAAGGGCCATGCTGTTAGAAACATTATAGATATCCACATGTTCTAGGGCTTTAAAAGACATACCCAGAACCGATTCCATACCCCATACATTCAAGACCTTGATATTCTCGGCATACCAACCAATTGCTAGGCCTCTCGAATGACTCCTAGCATCAAGAGTCTAAAAAAACCAGCCACCAAACCAAATTTCCAACCTAGCTTTAATCTCCTCCTCTACTCCCATTGTTTCTTGAAGTAGAAAAATATTAGGGTGATCCAATTCGACCACCCTCTAGAGAGCTGATCTTTTCTCGGGACCAGCAACACCCCGACAATTAAAGGACATAATCTTCATCTTCTACCCTTCTTCTAGGAATACACCTCTCTAAGTGCCCTTTCAATTGAATTTTTTTTTTCCATCCAGTAAATTCTTCTTGGCTCGGGATTGAGCCTTGGAAAAATGATAAATGTGGCCCCGCCTTCTATTAGTCCCAACAGAGGCTTTCCCCAACCCTCTAATAGAACCTTTAGTACACAAGCGAAGGAAATAGCCCGAATTTGAAGATTCAGGAGTGGAACAAGGAGAAGAGGGTTTGGGCAATTTTCGTTCAAAACCGAAACCGAGGGAGATTCCTCAAGACATGCAGAAAACATGGGTGATGGGAGCTCAAAAGGTTGAGTAGATAAGGTCACATTTTTTATCCCCTCCACCCAGTCAAAACCTGAAACATTCAATTTATTTGTAAATAAATTAATGGACGGAGAGAGGGTAAAAGAGGAGGTACCAGGAAATGGAGCCCCATTCAGAAAAGGATCTCCCACTTGAGGGACCATCTCCGCCACTAGAATCCCCACAGGAGGATATTACCCCACCTCACTAACCTCCATCGACTCGGTCGCCTATCTGATAAGTGAAGACGAGGGAGATGATGGGTCAGTACACCCCCCCTCGTCCCCTGATTGAGATCTCCCACTGTTCTTCCTTGGCCCATTCAAAGTACACACTGACAAAGAGCATTTAGTCACGGGGTGACCATACGCATGACAAAGACTGCATCTAAACGAGGCATTTTCATAGTCCAAAACCTGGTGATACGAATACTTCCTACAATCCATTCTCAATGCACCAGGAAGTCCATCTTAATGTTAATATTAACAAGTATTCAGGACAGCCTCTTCAATTTCAAAACCTTGTAGGATGTATCAGCTTCTAGGAAAGAACCTAGTAGATTTCCAATGCGAAAAAATGCTCCTCACACCAAAACAAGAGTGGAAGCCTTAGGAGACGGACCCAAATTGGCACCAGGTCCACCCTTTCTCTTCTAGCATCGAACAATGGGTGCCAATGCTTCAATAAAATCGGTGCCTGCTTGAAATACCAGTTTAAATTCAGCACCCGAAGAAGTTGTTCTTCATTCTGAAAGGATAATGCAAACCATCCTCGCGTGAGCCTTTCCACTTCTAGGAGCCCCCCCATCTCTGCCTTCCAACATTCCTCAACCCAATTTACAACGGTCCAAACTGAAACCGTCTTACCCATAAAACGACCAACCAGTGTGAGTTTGGCTATCCGCTCCATCATTTCCCAGCTAATATCTTCCCCCACCGAATAGTTCATGACCGGATTTAACTTGATGCAATTTTTCTTGCGCTTACGAACCACCTTATTGACTGTTATACCGGGCCCCTCGCCACTCTCCTAAAGATTGAACCCATTATTCTGCATACTTGAGCATCCCTGCTATTCCTGAGCCCCTATAACACTGCCCACAAACCCTAAGTGTTCATCCTACTTAATAGAGCCCACATGCGGTGAATGAGAGCCTACAATGTCCCTTCAAGACCCGTTAGCAGATGACTCCAGAATAATCTTATCAACAACATGAGGAGTGTCCAACCTCCCATCCGAAACCAAAGAAAATCGTTCTTGTCTTCTTGCTAACCCTCCACCCAAGAAGAACGGATCTTCTGACAGCTGAAATGATCGAGGAGAAGACAACAAAATTTTCGATGGGGAAAACCCATCTCCGTCAACAGTGAAGGGTTTTGCAGCTAAGAACCCTTTCATCCACCCCTACTGCATACAGCCACCACATATGACACGCAACCACTTTTTTCATGCCAGAAAACTCCTTCCTCTAAATGATCAAAGGAATAACCCACCTTTTCTTCTTCAACCATTGCGCAAGAAGGTAGAGTAATAAAAAACCCATGTAAAAATGGTTCAGAATTTACCTTCAGGTGAAAAAATAAGGAAAAAAAACTTAACTCCCAAGGAAAGTAGTGAAAATTGCCATAGTTAATCTATTGAATCCTTCGAATGTCGTACAGTGCTAACCCCCACACAGGCTCTACTACTGACAATCAGAGCAGTGCAGGTCGTTGGCCATGCCTGTAAATGGCCCTAAACCCTAGCCATCGATGCAAACCCTAGCTCTCCATTTTTTCCCTCCTCTGTCCAACATAACTAAACTTATATAGACACATTTATTTATAAAAATTGTAAAGATTTATTATAAATGTTAAAATAATTAACCTGGTAAAATGCTTTGAACTCAATTTGGTGTGTCACTAGCACACTATGATCATTGGCACTAAAGTAAATATCTATATATTATTTTGTCAAAAATTGTAATTTTCCATTGCTGAGTGACATAGGGGGTCTTTGAATCCATATACAATGTCACAATTTACTAAATTTTAACACTATAGAATGGGGTCTATATATTGCTTGTCAAAATTGCAAATTTCCATTGCCAAATGATACAATTAATGTCACTTGGGTCTCTAAAACCATCTACAATATTACAATTTACTATAATTTAACACTTTAGATGGACTCAAAGACAATTGAAGTTACCCAAGTCTCTAAATCCATTGGCAGTGTTAAAATTTAGTAAATTGTACAAATTCATTACCAAATTTGTAATTTTCCATTCTTGGGGTGGTACAAGTAAAAATGACCAACATAAATGACTAATTCATATTCGTAGTCATTGTTAGCTAGTCATATTTGTATTCCTATTATTAAATTACTCATTTACATTAGTCATTTTTATTTTAGTCACATGTTTTCTAGTCATATATTTTATCACGTGACTAAATTAGTCGTTTATCTTGGTCATTTTTAGTTGGATCACTTAAAATTGCTCAATTTTGATCATTTATATCTTGAAAAAATTGTGGTGACTAGCTTTTTTAGTCACCTAGTCACTTATCTCTAATTGTGTACTAGTTGTAATAGTACATTTAGTTTTTAAGTTATTATTTAATCTCCAATACATTTTCTAGGAAACCTCCAAACTATATAACCAAACAAAAAAATTTAACTATTTAAAACATAAGATTTTTGTACATATACATTTTTGAAAATATATGATTGAATTTATCTCCCCAAACAAACCCAAAAACACCAAAAGAGACACAACAAATAAACTAATCATAAAATGCTTCACAAGAAAGTACGACATTCCAATTTTACAATATTACTATTATGATTCATACACTATATCTCGTTTCACAAATCCAAACGACATATAGTGCATGAATAATAATATTGTTAAAAACAATATGAAGGTGTATATATATATTTTGATGAATTTTAATATATATATCAAATTGATCATATATATATATATATATATATATATAATCAATTTGATATATATATATATACACCGAATAAAGATATATATAATCATTCTTCCCCGCGTTTGAGCATTGAGTTGTTCGTTATAGTTATGTGTCTACCTTGGTGGTGTTATTGGAGCAACTACACATGTCTTGGAGATTTTTCCTTATAGGTGATGTTACTATCACGAGTTTGTTTTTAGAGTTATTAAATTTTTTTAAATATGTGTGAAACTACAATAATAAGTTATTAAATTGATATATGATATGAATTGGATTTTGATCTTATAATTGAATAAGTATTTGTATTAATTTTTTTAATAACTTTTATCCGATATGAATTGGTTTTAATAGCTGAATCCATGTTTTGAATAACCGTTTATGCTTTTGTTTTTAATTGTCAAAATTACTACATTTAGGTTGTAAGAATTTATTTAAACTTCTGCTGGCCATCAATGGATGTGTTTTGAACATTTTTAATGTTCTTTTCATGTGTCAAAATTATTAATTTTCAATTCTGAGAATGTCTCCAAGTTTTTTTTGGTGCATTAAACTAGGTGTGAATTAGGGTATAAAACTCTATCTTAATTTGTATTTTGCTTTTTATTCTAATATATTTGTGAAAGGTTATACATACTCTTTGTTAAAGTGTATGCTATTAATATGCAAAATCAATAAATTCAAAAAATTTACTAACAATTCAACATAAAACATTAAACAAACTTTGTGAAAGGTTATGGCTTCCTAAAAGATAGTGACACAATATTATTTAAACACTATTTGTTTAAATATGATCGATACTTACAAAAAAGTAGTTGACTTTTATATAGGACCATGGAATGTGTATCTCATTAAATGGAGTTTTATCTAATAATTTTATAGAGTTAATGTAAGTGGTTTAATAAGAAAAATAAAATCTCCACACAACATAATTTGATTATTTGATCAATTATGTGTGCAAAAATTCAAATACATAGTTATAGAAGAGTTTATATAGACGGGATGAGTGTAATGAATGCTCAAATTTTGGATATTAGCAGCATAGATCCACCTAAAAGGAGATCTACCAAGCACCGAGAGATCAAATCTCTCAAGGTGTAAACCCTTTTTTAGAGTGGAAATGTGTAATCTAATTTTTATGATTTTAGTTTACCTAATTTGTGTTGTTTTATATATATGCAATTTTAAATAATTTAAATTTAATTTAAGTTGACAAATTATTTTTAATAATGTTTTATTTTTTTTATAAAAGACACGTGTCAACTCTAGGATGAGCATGGAATGAGTTACACATATCTCCCCTACTGGGTTGTAGAATGCACCTCTTCGATGCAATTAAAGTTCACCATGAATTAATTAGTACGATTAATGAGTTAATTAAAATGATACAATCAAATACTTATCTAGATTTAATTTTAGTTTGTAATCATTAATACATTTATTTTGTAATTTCTTATTTTACGTTTAAGAGTGATTGATCATTTAACTTTGTTTTCACAAATCAATTTTTTTTACATTAAGTATTAATAATTGAGTATTTTTAAAAATATATTTAAATAAAAAATTATGAATTAAATAAATATTATTATTATTAAAAAGGATAAAGTGACTAGAAATATTGGAAAAAATAAATATTTCTATAAGTTAAATAATTTTATGTGAAAATAATTTCTTATTTCATAAATGAAGGAATTCTAAAATCTAATTAAATTATTATTAATTTTGATGGTTAAAAATTTAAGGTGGGAAGGTCACAAAATGTTGATTGATCTCTAGTCCATTTATGAAGTTGAATTAGAGAGTTTGAAAGCAGAATCAAAATCCAATATTATATACAACGAAATGGCTGGTTACTGCCTGATACTTATCCTCTTGAAGCCCTAGATTGATAATATTTGGAATCCGTGAAGACGCTATTGTTGAAGTGAAGACTAAGGTAATTTGGCTTCTCTTTGATAAGTATTTGCATTGCTAATTTTGCTTATGTTCAAGAAGTATTTACATTACTTCCCCTTCTTATTTTATTTTTAGAAATTTTGAAGAGTTCTTAACAACGCCTGTCATTTTGTTTTTAAATAGAAAACATTCATGGAGGGTGGAGAAGCCACATGGGTTGAAAAATTCATATTTTTTAGGAAGAGGGAAACAAATAAATATAGAGAATACCTATGCTTGTTCTGGAACCTTGATGGTACGATGTTTGGGGTTTAGGGGGCTTGCTTCAGACATCCATTCATTGTTGGGACCTTGGCCATGGTGTGTTCATGCTCAAAGGAAATATTTTGAAAATCACAATAGACAACATCTACTTTTTTACAGGCTCTCGATGAGAGGAGCTCCAATGAACCTTAAAGGTGTTGTTTGAGGGGATATTGTCTAGTGAACCATGCCCACAAAATTCAAGCTGTTATAAAACTCATTTTTATGAAGGTAAGGATGGACTATGTGTACATTACGAAACAAAATATGACTATGGTCACTTTGCTACCCTTTTCCTCTTTCTTTTTCCATAATGCATTTAAAATCCAAAAGTGTTGTCTGAACTTCTATTAGTTAACATAAATGTTTATCCCCAAATCTGATGTCACATAAAATCACTTCCTCAGCTTTCAATTAGGTCTGAATGGCATCTCTAAGTTGCATTAGCTGCATATAACGAGGAGTATCAAAGGGAAGGAATATAAAGAGCCAAGTTTTCGATGATAGAGGTGCATTAACACTTATAAGTGTATAAAATGTTGAACAAAAAGCTAATAGAACACAATAAAATATTCCCTGGTTCCACTTGTTATTGAAAATGATACTTTCTATTGACAAAACTAGTAACACATCTTCCTGTATTATGAATGGAAATCGAGTTACCATTTCCATGGGATGAAAAGCATAGATTCCTGCAGCCACCATATTTCCTCCCTGTAAGTCGTTCACCCATTGGAAAAGCTAATGTAATAGCCAATTTTTAGATATATTTACTCTGCTCAACCCTACACTCGTCTTCCATAGGAAACCATTGCCTCCATATGTAATTACTACATTGTTTCGTTGAAAAATTATCTTGTTATGCTAATAAATGCAAAATGAAGGATTCATTGTCATTGCTCTCATAAGTTCTAAGGTCATTTCTTGTAAAACAGATATTGTATAAATCTTCTTAAGAGCCAAATGTTCCATCTTGCGAAATGCAAGCTTCTTTATCTTACACATAAACATAAGAAATTTAGGATCGATACTAGAGAGTTGTTTCTTTATAGCTTCAAAATTCTAATGACATAGGGGTAGAACTATAACAGTATTAGGAAGGAGTCCCCTTAACACCCTCCTGTCTCTCTACATCTAACCTATAAACACCCCTTATCTATCCATCTCCAACCCCTTACCACCCATCAATGTCATTCCCTTCACCCCTCTCTCTCTGTCTCTCTCTAACCCATTAACAGTCCCCGCCCCTTTCTCTACCTTTAACCCCATAGCACCCCACGCCCCTTTCTTTGCCTCTAACCTCTTACCACTCCTTCCCCCTCTACCTTTAATCCCTTATGACCCCGAATTGTTTTTAATGTTGTAATTAACAAATAATAATATTAACGTTATAATCGACGAACAATAAATAAATTGTTATAATCGACAAAATAATAAATTTGTAAAATTACAAATCACACACGCATTGTAGTTTTATAAAACGTGCACGGGTTTTGTAAAACTACAACGTGTGTGCATTTTGTAAAACTACAATTCGTGCACATTTTGGTTTGGTGCAAAAAAAGAATTTAAACAAAACGCAAGCATGTTTTTTTGCCACTATGGACGAACCTCTGCACATGTTGGCATGGAAGTCCTATGCCTATGTGTCTACTTTGGACTTTACTTCAAATTCATCATGCTTATGCCTTGGAGTATGATAAAGCATGGCTAATTGAGTTTTACATCCAATTTTTCAATAGGTTCGTGTTTATCTTCAGGTTACAATATGCTGCACACCATCACTTCTAATGAAATTTTAGTCACAAATTTTATTTTTTATTTTTTATTTTTTTTTTATTTTTTTTTTCTGCAGATTCCAAATATGTAATTTTTAACAAGAAATATATTTTTTATATTTTTTTCTTATTTTTATTGTGTCATGACTCCTTGACTCGAAAAACACATTGTTAGTGTTTCGTCCATAACTCTTCCATTTCTCAACCATTTTGGAAAAAAAATTATATGGTGCACTAAAGGACACTGACTTATACATGCAAAAAAAAATTGTTTTGAAATAATTGCATTAAGACCTTTAAAGGCTGCACCCACACTTGATGTACTGTTTTCAAGGTTTAATCACTCAGATAATTTTTTTTTTAATTATTTATTGTCTTTGGGAAAAATATTGGTGCACTAGTGCTAGCTTTTCTTTGTATGTCTACTAATTTTTGTAAGTTGATTCCATCATTTAGGAACTCAAAGGATGCACCCACAAAAACATAGACCTTATAATTTGTCCCAAAAATAAAAAGTGTTCGTTAAAAAAAGATCAAACTTTAGATCTAGTTAATAACCATTTCAATAGAAAAAAAAATTGGAAATGTCATTCAATTTCCTACATTTCATCTTTTTTACCCATCGCAAGATTCATTGTGTACGTGTCTCAAAATATCCATGTAAGTTGACGAATGCCTATTTTTTCAGTTCTCTATTGCATCTAACGTGTCAAAAAAAACCCTCATTAGCTTGCACACACCCAATTGTTTGGTGGTTTGAATAGATTGGGATCTTGCCTTTATAACCATATGAAAATCGATACAACTATAAAAAAATCAACATGTTAAAATAATTGTAATGGCCAAGGTAAAGTAGTTCTTTGAACAAGCTATGAAAACAGATTATGAAAGGTTGAATGGATTGAATGTATTGTTAGACACAAACTTAAGATTTAATTTCACCTATTTCTTTTCTTCAAAGGTTAATTTCAAGAAAAAAAATAGCAAGTGAATAATACCATAAAGGTGAGTAACACTTCTTGGCCAAATTTGACGATGAAAACCTAATTTTTTACTCATGTGCTAGATAGAATCCCTCGAAACAAATATATGCCATGTGAATTTTGACTTGAAGTAAAAAAACAAATCGTAGAATATTATGTTGGCCTCCCAATGATATTTGTTTTAAAATATTCCGATGTTATTTAATGTGTGAAATTTTGCATTTAATGAACTGTGTGACCTTAAAAATTTGAAGAAGTTAATAAGTGGCTCGTGTCCAACCCCAATAATTCAATCTTACATTAATAATTTAAAAAAGATATATATATGAGCATGATCTACAGAAAATTCACTATGGTATGCATATTTTTTTGTTAATTTATTTCACAATATACAATTATTTATTATTTTTTGAAAGGGACCACATCTGATTTCAGCATCATTTTATACATGTGTGTCCATCCCAACTTTTTTTTCAATGTTTTGAAAAATTGCAAAACCAAATATACCCTTTTGAAGAGGACACGTCGGTGTGTGGGCTAGGAATTTTTAAGAAATTTTTGGATGTGCATATTTTACGTTGCGGATTTTTCTTTAAGCTGCTTCAAAGTTGTTGTCTCGTTTTCTAAGTGTAAATTTTAGAACTAATTAAAAAGAAAACCCATATGAATGCCAAAACACATGCATGATATCTCAATGGATAGAGGATTCAGTGACAAATCTATCGATATGAACATTGGTTAGTTGTGTGCCATGAATGGTAGGGTTTACACCAATAGCAGACACAGAGAAACATTGATTTTCCTGTAAGATGGATAAATCTCTATTTTTCAGGCCCTCGAAAACCCATATGAATGCCAAAACACATGCATGATATCTCAATGGATAGAGGATTCGGTGACAAATCTATTGGAATGAACTTTGGTTAGTTGTGTGCCATGAATGGTAGGGTTTACACCAATAGAAGACACAAAGAAACATTGATTTTCCTGTAAGATGGATAAATCTCTGTTTTTCAGGCCCTCGATCGAGGTATTTAAATACCTCGATCGAGGGTTTATTAAACCCTCGATCGAGCTACTCTTAAACACTCAAAAAAAGGGCTTTGTACATGACTACCAATATACTAGCATATTTTTTTGGGATATAAGCTTTAGCTTATATATATATAATGTTCATGTAGGACATATTAGAAATGGGTGTCAAGGACCCATCTAAGAGAATGTAAAAGAAAAATTACACAAGAATAAAGGGGAAATGAGAAATTATAATTTTTTCAAGATTGTAAATGTAAAAATTTATAAAAAAAAACCATAAGTAAAAAAATAAAAAAATAAAAAAATAATGAAATATAAAATAAAAAAGAATAAGACTAAGGATACTTATTCTCAACATTGTAATAAATATAAAGAATTTAAATTTTTTTATTTTTCATATCTGAATAAATGATAAGAATATAAATGCATAAGAAGAAGAACTGAAAGAGCAATAATATAATATAATAACCTAGAGTGGAAATATGCTTGTGTTATGGAGTAGTCGGAGAAGAAACAAGAATATGCTAAGTGTATTGCTAGTCAGGATGAAGAAATTGCTAAAATGCGTGAAGAAATTGCTAAATTGCTTACACGTTTTAGTACAGATAAGCTTCATACTGAACCTACAAAGCACCAGGCTAAGAGGGATGCTAAGAAGCAGGATAGGAAGGAGGCAAAGGGGCTGAAAAATACACCTAAGGGATATAGACCTATGGGTAAGAAGCTAGACCCTCCTACTGTGGGTAAGAAGCCAAACCATCAT
Source organism: Pseudotsuga menziesii (assembly GCA_001517045.1). Classification (NCBI taxonomy): domain Eukaryota; kingdom Viridiplantae; phylum Streptophyta; class Pinopsida; order Pinales; family Pinaceae; genus Pseudotsuga; species Pseudotsuga menziesii. Next base: position 15,989 of record LPNX010546126.1, on the reverse strand, counting down.
ATGGGTAAGAAGCCGGACACATAAGTAGAAACATGTAAGTAGCCAGATACGGTTTATAACAAGATAAAGGTTAAGGTGTATCTTCAAAGGTAACCCAAATATTAGGGAAATGAAGATGAGCGACCCCTGGCATTTGCCTTCTGCCATGGGGGAGCGTAGTCTGATGAAGTATGTCCTTTTTATACAGGAAATAAAACAGTCGCTCCTTTTAGAAGGCAGGGGAAGCACTCATACTACCCTCCTAATTAGTTGATTCTAGAAGTGTGACCAGATCCATTAGTGATGTGACATGCCCCTTTAATCGGTTAAGCACTTATTACGTGTAGCATAACTCAGTGTCCTTAAGACAAAGGAGCAACTTTCTGTTTATCTGTAGTAGTTGGACATGGGGCAATGGTTCTATGAGGACATTGGCGTAGGGAAACATAGGACATTGGATTTGGGCATGGGCATAGGGAATTCTATGAGGACATGGGCATAAGGGCATAGGGTTTGGCTGTTTCTGTCCCTTTTTAAAGCATAATTACATATATAAATACATATTTTCCCTGCTGTTCCTTTAGCCACCTAAGGAGATGAGACCCAATGAAATGTTGCTTATGTGCTTCCTCCTTATAAACCGATCGATCTGCTGCTCTCTTTAAATTGCTTACTCTTTAGTTGACCCAAAGGAGTATCATATCCTATTGTCTCTTCTCTCTCTGTGCCTTCTTAAAAGCTGTAGCGTAATTACATATATAGAGTGAATTGAGTGACCCTGCTAGAGTGACCTACATGAATGATGTGTTCATGCCATTTATTGATGATTAAATAAATTCTTATACAACCTTACTGAACCACTCATAGACTCTAGGAACAAGCACTTACTACATTATAGGATCTAGTCAACTAAGCACTTACTTACACATATGGGCAGAGGGATAGAAGTAGGGAAGGGCACAAAATAGACACGTAAGCACTTGTCCATGTATCAAACCAGAGCTGCCTCTTATGCTATTGATCCAGTAGTCTCTTATGTTATTGATCCAGTAGTCTCTTATGCTATTGGCTATTAGTGTCTTATGCTATTGAGAGAGGAATCAGAGAGGGTTCAGAAGATGTTCTGAGAGGCATCAGAGATGGTTCAGAGATGAGGTATAGTGGGCAGAGTACCCGAACCTTTTCCAAATCCAAGGGGGCTTGCCGCATCTCTAAGTGGCATCAGAGAGGGTTCAAAAGAAGTTCTGAGAGGCATCAGAAGATGTTCTGATAGACAAGGTATAACAGTTAGGTTGTGGGAATACTACTCGGAGCCTTTAACATTACAACCTTCAATGAGGGCCTTTTACAACGCAGTAAAGGATTTTACAACCTGCCACAAGAGGGTAGACCTAGGGCCTTTTACAACCCAGTGAAGGGGAGGCACCCAATGTTGTCTAAATACCTAGCTCGGCTCTGGCTGGGTTTAGAGAGGTTCTGAGAGGCATCTAAGAGGCATCTGAGAGGCCTTAGAGAGACAAGGTATAACAGTTAATTAGTGGGTAGAGTACCCGGAGCTTTTAACATTACAACCTCGCAAGGAAACACCTAGGGAATTTTACAACCCAGTGAAGGGGAGGAACCCATATCCTGTCTAAATACCTGGGTCTTCTCTGGGTTCATTGAATATATATTTACCATAGTCTAAAGGGCCACCACAATGGGGGATGACTTTTTTTGGGCATAAAAAAAGGTGAAAAACCACTTGCCATTGTACAATTTTAACACTCCCTCTTACCGAGGAAAGTGTTTCTCACAATTTTAATACTCATAACCATAGTGAAATATACTAGTAATAAGGGAAGGTGTCCTTTGCTTTTTAGATTTAGTTTTTTGAAATTATTAAAGAGGCATCAAAGTTTAGGGAACAAGAAAACTCTTTCCATAGTTCACCTAACATATAATTAGAACTCTCTCATTGTATAGATAAATGTGTACATAAACATAATTGACAATTATAACCTATTACCAATCTGTTTCCTCTAGACACGAGTACATTAAGAATATAGCAAATAGATAAGACTCATGAAATAAACATGACATGCCAACTCGCTCCACTCATAAAAAAATGTTTTTTCGTAGTGATAATAATATGTTGTGCCCCATATATGCGACCTTGCGACCCTCCTTATAACTAAATTTAAGGAAGTTTAAATTTTTTCTGATCCAGAGATATTGACAAAAACATTGAACTCTATGTTGAAAAGAGAATGGATTTAAACAACACTATAGATGACATTGATTATGAATATTGTGTGCAGTGAGCAAGTGGACAAACTATTGTTTGTAGAAAAATGACGATGACATAGATACAATAAACCCTTCAATGCATCCTAGCACGATAACTCAAAACTTTAACCAATAGTTGTGAAACCTTGATGGTGATGCCAGGGATGAATTTTGGGGCTTTAACAATAATTTTAGAGTCTGTGAACTACATGCATTTAATTTTTTTTAATGCTTATATTCAAGTAGTATCATGGTGTGTTTTCTTTAGAATTCAACATCTAGCTTGCTTATGTCATCAATGGTTGGTAAGGAATTTCAACATCATTTGATTCCTATCAGCAACATTTCCAATGTGTATACAATGTAGTACATAAATGTAGTGAAATGTTTTAAATACTAAAAATACTTTGCTCCTTCGTATATAATTTTTAATTTTGAAAAACTACAATTATGTGATATGACTTTGAATTTACACAATTTTTTATCTTAATCGTCATGTTCTATTCCGCCATGGGATCTGAGCTTTAAATATCTGACCCGAGTATCTATACCATAGGTAGATCGTAGTCCTGAGAATCCAGGTCGAGTGGACACAAATCGTCTAAGTTCAACTCATCAACAAAATTGCATAAATACATAAAAATACCTTATGTATTGAATATATATTTGCATATACCTTATCAATACATAAACCTTATATATTTGCAAACGGGATTAGATTTGCTACATTTAATCTTATTTATTCAAAGCAAGATAATTTGTGTACCTTGCACTCACCCATAATCAAATATATAAATTATGAATCCTATGTTTTTTTCCAAAATTTAAAAATATATTTTTCACTTAGTTATATTTTTTTCCAAAGAAAAAATTCGTAAATATATTATTCACTTAGTTATATATAGAGAGAGTGATATGCACGACCGGACCTCGTCCCCCTCCCGGAACTTCTCTTGTGTTATATATTTATAAAATATAGTGCATTGTGATACCCTTCCCGACAACTTTATAAGGCAAAGTGCATGTGGGTTCCTCTCGCGGGGCCCCATATGGAACCCCGGGGGTCATGTGGCGTGTTCTACAATACCGGAGTCACTATATAGGGTCATGTGGCGTGTTCTTCCTCGCCTTTATGAATTATTCGTGTATAGTGATGTGTCTACAGTGCTGGTGGTGGTCTGGGGTTTCTTCTCCCGTGTGTTCCTTCAACTTCAACTTCAATTTCCATTTCAGCAGAAATGGCTGCAAGAGGAGGAGGAGATGCAGAGGCCACTATGACGTGTTTCTGAACTCAGAGGGCTCGATGTGCGACGAGGGTTTGTGAGTCATCTGTACGATGCACTCACCAGCGCAGGCTTCAGTGTCTTCCTTGACAGCCACCAAATGAAGAGAGGGGACGATATCTCTGCAGCCTTACACCACGCAATTCAGGTCAGCCACATTTTGATTCCCATGTTTTCTCCAAGTTACGCGCAATCTGCATGGTGCTTAAAAGAAGCTTCGCATATCGCCAAGCGACTTCTTGATGGGAAGGACGAGAAGGAGCCCGCGGCCATCGTGATTCCTCTATTTTACGATGTGAGCCCTTCGCAAGTTCGGCACCCAGATATTGAATCTAAGGGCAGCCCTTTTGCTGAAGCATTCGAGGAGCATCAGAACGGTGGGAGATACAGCCCACAAGAAATTGATGAATGGAAGGCTGCCCTCTCTAAGGTCTCTAGTCGTTCTGGCTGGTCACTTCAAGAAGACAGCAATGGGTTGGTAACTCATTTCTTATTTGTTTATATGCTTCTTCTTCTTGTGTTAATTGAATAAAACCCTAATTTATTCTCACGTCCTCTGCTTAAAAGAAGCTTCGAATATCGCCAACCGACTTCTTGATGGGAAGGACGAGAATGAGCCCGCGGCCATCGTGATTCCTCTATTTTACGATGTAAGCCCTTCGCAAGTTCGGCACCCAGATATTGAATCTAATCGCAGCCCTTTTGCTGAAGCATTCGAGGAGCATCATAACGGTGGGAGATACAGCCCACAGGAAATTGATGAATGGAAGGCTGCCCTCTCTAAAATCTCTAGTCGTTCTGGTTGGTCATTTCAAGAAGACAGCAATGGGTTGGTAACTCATTTCTTATTTGTTTATATGCTGCTTCTTCTTCTTGTGTTAATTGTAATAAAACCCTAATTTATTCTCACGTCCTCTGCAGATACGAGGCAGCGCTCGTTAAGCGCGTCGTCGAAGACGTTGGTAAACTTTGTAAGAGACGGATCTTTAGTTTTTGACTTTGTCTCATCAGAAATCTCCCTTTCAACCTAAATATTGAGATTATGGTTCTTTTTCAGATGGATCTATGTTGGTTTCAACCTAAATATTGAGATTATGGTTCTTTTTCAGATGGATCTATGTTGGTTTATAAATGACACCTATCAGCTCTAGGATGTCATACTCTTTTTAGATAATTTCCAATTACTTCTAAAATATAACCCGTGCAACTTTGTGCAATATTTGAAGATGGATTTACATATATTTCTCAGTTGTATTACAGATGCTTATGTCTTTCGTCATTATTGTTAGCAAAATTTCGAGAGACACAGAAAGAGTTACACCTCTCCCCTCCTGTGTTGTATAATGCACCTCTTTTAGATTTCTCTTTTTATATATAATTAATTTATATATTTGATTATAAAAAAAAAAAATTTCAAATAACTTATTTTAAGAATTTGTTTATATATATATATATATATATATATATATATATATATATATAACTTATTTTAAGAAATTTTCTTTCTATAACTAAGTGAAAAATATATTAAAAACATAAAATTCATAATTTATATATTTGATTATGGGTGAGTGCAAGGTACACAAATTATCTTGCTTTGAGTAAATAAGATTAAATGTAACAAATGGAATCCCGTTTGCAAATTTGCAAATATATAAAGTTTATGTATTGATAAGGTATATGCAAATATATATTCAATACATAAGGTATTTTGTTGTTGAAATTATGAACATAACATAATTTGTCTTGCGAATTATCTACATTTTTTTATTTTGTTTCATAATATTTGGAAACTTCTTTGCTAACAATTAAATTTAATAATGAATTCTAAATAATTGAGTTTAGATGTATAATTTTATTATTATTGTCAAAATAAAATATATTCTCATAAAGGAATAATAACATAAACACCCTAGCAAGCTCCATATCCACTTTATCAAAAAAACACCATTGTCAATCAATATTTTTTAATTTTTAATTTTTATACTTCCAATACATAGTCTGCCTTTCAATTTTATAAATTGTTTGAACTAATCCTATGTTTTTGTAAATTGTTTCAAAAATTCCTATGCCTTATGTTTTTGAAAATTGTTTCAAATAGTCCTATGTCTTAGGGTCGCATTTAACATAATACCAAGAGGGAGGGTACTCATGTCCAATTTAACATAAAGTTCTTTGTTATTTAGTGTTGCAAAGGGTGGACCTTGTTCCAATTAGTGTAGGTCAATAACATTTTTTAGTGACTAATATGTTACATGCAAAATTATTTTTATGTATTCCTAAAATAGCCATTAATCCAAGTAATGTAACCATTTAATTGGATATCTTTACTTTATTTTACAATTTTTTTAAATATATCCATTTAATTGAATATACATGTACCTTATCTTACATCTTTATAGAAAAACAAATATTGGCAAGGGTTTGTCGTGGGGGTTGTGTTCTAATGGCATTAGGCGGTTGCTAGGGCCTCATAGGTGTTGGGATCCAGTCCTAGGAATTCCTATGGGACACCTTTGATTCTAGGAGGAGGAATAGCATGGTGGTGAATTTCAAGTAAAAAAAAATATGGGCAATTTCAAGGATAATAGAAAATGTATACATCTTAATTAAATTAATAATTTTAAATACAACACTTTATTGTTATGTATATGTATTTTAGTAGAACTGTTATTTCTTTTCTTCAACTAAACATGTTGCAAATTTCAAATAATATATATCAAGTTCATACAAGTTGCTTACTCACCAAAAAAAAACATATATTAATTAAAAATGTGTAATTTTTTGTAGTGTTTTTAAATAAAGGTAGAAAAATATAATAATAAAGCATAACATGTAAATAAAATTATAAGATTTTTCTTGATTATGATATTCAACTACTACAACCATAATAATATTTGGTCTCATGTATGATGATGATGTCGACGGTGATGAAGATGATGATGATGATGATGAAGATGATGATGATGATGATGATGATCATGATCATGATGATGAAGAAGATGATGATGAACATGATGGTGATGATGATGATGATGATGATGATGATGATGATGATGATGAAGATGATGATGATTATGATGATGAAGATCACGATGATGATGTTGAAGTTTGCTTGCTTCATTGGTATCGGTGAGGAGAGCATATGAGTTAGAGAAAGGCATGAAGTGTGAGACCTATATACTTTTGAACTATGATCCACAAAACCCCTAGCAATGAATCTACCATTTGCAATATCAGAGATTTAAAATTCATTGGGAGGGACAAAGCCCTTCTTAGGAGACCCAGTGTGGGTCATATGGTATACTGAAAATATATTAGAAACAAGACCTCGGACATACAAGACATTATTGAAGGAACCATGGTCAAAATAAATGCTACCTTTACCCTTACTTTTAGTTTCTGAGTTGTCTCCCAGTGAAACCTTTGGACATTTCAAATAATCAATATATGAGAATACCTCCTTTGTTGAGACCGTGTTCCTACAAGCTCCAGAATCGATGATAATAGGATGATATCTTACAACTCTTGCAACAAGGGCATGAGCTCTCTCCTTGTATTTGAAACTGGATCCTCCTTCCTTATTCTTTGTGCCATCATGAAGGGATTCTCCAGGATTTTAGTCAGCATATCAATATGCTTCTTCATGCAAGAGCTCTCAGGATGAAATCCCTTACCACAGAATGCACACTTGCTACCTTCACCTTTACCTTTCTTCTTCTGAAATTTCTTCTTCTCAGAGTTTGTGGACTCCTCATGAGACTTGGAATTGTCTCCTTTTTTATCTGGGGATTTCTTACCCTTCTTCTTACCTTTAGAATCAACCTTGGAATCTCCAGTAACAAAATCTTGATCTTTGCAAGGTTTGATGGTTCCCGAGTCAAGATCAATTTGTCTTGCTCATGAGTCAAGGATTCCATGAAATCTTCTAGTGAAGGAATATTCTAGTTTTGAACTGTCAACTTGGTGGCGTGGAATGTCGAAAAAAATACTTAGTAGTTAGGGCCAAGCTTCGAAAGTATGGCCAAGACTAGTTGTTCATCTTCTTTGTCAATACAACACTGTTTTAGCTGCAAAATCGATGATTTGAATTTGGAAAAGTAGACTTGCAAGGATTCAAAGCTGCTTGGAGTCAGTGAAATCAACTTGTTCTCTAGTTGATGACCCCTCATACTATCTATATTCCCAAATAAAGTTTGAATCTTCTCCCATACTTCATTTGGAGACAACAATCCATCATGATGAAATAGAAGGTTTCTGGAAATGGTGAGACATAATATACCATACGCCTCATCTCTCCTATTATGCAATTTTATCTTCTCATCCATTGCATTAGGCTTAGCTTCAATTTCCATGGTCACTCTGTAGAGGAATTTACTCATCATCATAATCTCCATCCTTGCCTTCCATTCGAAATAGTTGAATGGAGTTAAGATGATTTGTTGAGATTGATCCATTCTTCAGCAACTACACCCTTGAATAGATAGAATGTGCTCCCAATGAGTGATGTCGACCCTGCAAATTCAATTTGAAGAGGATAAAAATTGAGCTACCAAGGATTTTATAGCATGTGGAAATTAATCCCAAGCTTAGATCAGTTGAACTCACAAAATTGCTTGAAAAATATGCAAGAAACACAAAAAAGGAAACTGAATCAAATGAATGAAAAAAACTATTGTTGATATTGATTTATACCAGAAATCATTGAATAGATATAGGCTTCTCATCATATAGATACTCCAATGATTTTAAATCTCAAATATTCTATTCGAATCTGTACAAACACAGGCTTACTAAACTAGTTAAAATCCCCCATAGGTGCAAAAAGAACTATCCAAAATAGTTAATATGCTCACGAATTTGCTGAATGAGTAGGTAAAAATGATAAGTGATGGAAAGTGGACTTTATAATTCGTTTAAATGAGGAAAATAAGAGAGGTGATTTGTTGCAAAAAATAAGGAAGAATACCTTAAAACTGCAGAAAAGATAGTGCTATTGGATAAATCTACTCAAGCGGACTTAAGCCAGATCTCCCTAGTCCAAGTGGATTTAGAAAAAATCAAGTACACAATAAAATCTAATTTTCTATATCAAATAGAAATTAAATTCAACATATAGATCGCTTACCTGCAATATGCAAATCCTGTTCTCTCTTTGTTGATCCAAGCTCTAGAACCTTCAGATCTTTGGCTGCAAAACCCTATAAAGCAAGTGGAAACAAGAAAACCGTACATGCGTATATAAACATGAATTAATCTAAGCTAAAAGTTAAGGAAGAAATCTCTAAACATTAGTAACACAATAAAATTTATGGAAAGAGATTTATCTTAATGTAATCAATGAGATACATAGAATTATATAGGAGAGAACATTACAACCTAGTCTTAACGTTGCAATCTTCCATCCAAAAATCCAAGCCAAAGAATCCAAAGTAAGATAACAAGCTTCCCAAAGGATGATAGGGATCACCTAGAAATTTCACCATCATAATAGTACCATAGTCCTTCCTCTCTTTAAAATGGAGAGAGGGTTTAATTTATAAGGCTAAAGGGATAGAGTACGTTGAGGATTAGGAGGAGGATTCTAAGGGATATTCCCCATAGGTTAGGAACCGAATTACTCCTAACCGAAATGATAGGGATAGACATCCACCTCATGCACCTTCGAGCAAGTTCTCGAAGCTTCATTTTTGCCATCAAAATGCCACCAGCGCACCTTCCATGAAAGGAAAGAGCACTGTTGGTGCACCTAGCAGTGGGAGACTAATCGTCGACAGTGGCGCACCTAGAATAAAGGAAAAGAGCGCCATCGACGCACCTATAATGAAGGGAAAGAGTGTCGACCTTCCTAAAGAGGGAAAAAAGGAAAGAACAACCTCACTATAAATCAACTTTATCAGAGAGAAATTTGGGGATTAGGAAAACGGTTGACACGTGGATCAAGAGGACAATATTTCGGTGTAACAGATAGAAAAGCTGGATAAGGAAGGAATGCACACTTACTAAACTAGATAGTTTGTTAGTTGGAAATATCATATCCATTATAATATCAAAGCACTCCAAGAGTCAGTTTTGGAAAGTTTGACCACAGAAATGGAATTGGGTGCAAAATAGCTAGTGTAGGACCTAGGAAATTGATAAAAAAGATTAATTATTTTATACTAAGTATTGGAATGGGTTTTGATTATTCCAACACCCGCATCCATTTATTCTTCTTCGAGGATTCTTCAAAACATGTGGGTCCTTCATTAATAAGATTTCTCATTACTGCCACATAGTTTGAAGGGATTATTTGTCTTTTGCTTCCTTTTGGTGCACCATATCTTTTTGCTTCCTTGATTACATCACTAGCACAAGCTAGTCTTTTTTTTGTTGAGACCATCTTATGGGGTGTTTCAATAAGTCCTTGAGGTTCTTCAAGGTCATGATATTCTTGTATAGGAGCTTCTTCAATGTCTCTAATTAGTGGTTTGATAACTTATGTGGCTTTAGGAACCTCCTTCCCTTCTTCATGATCCTCATCTGCAAGGATCTTTCTAGATTTGTTGAAGGCTACATCTTCATCAAATGTAACATCTCTGCTGATATCGATCTGGTGGAATCCTGGAATATAAATTCTATAAGCTTTTGATTGTTCATTGTATCCAACAAATATTCCCTTGTTTCCTGAAGGTTCCAACTCTGATCTTTTCTCTTTTGGAACATGTAGGTATACAGAACAACTAAATATCATTAGGTGGCTTACTTCAGGATTTTCACCAGTGAACATATTTTCTGGGGTTTTGTTTCCAAGAGAACCGTGAGAAATTATATTCTGGACATGGACTTTGGCTCTTATTTCTTATGACCATATATGCATAGGAATATATTAATCATTGATAATTTCTTTGTCTGCTTCCATGATGGATCTATTCTTTCTTCCAGCTAGTCCATTTTGTTGTGGATTATAGGGAGTGGTAATCTCTGGGTAAATGAATTAAGGTGGGTAACACTTTTTGGCCAAATTTGGTGATGAAAACCTGATTTTTTACTCATGTGCTAGATAGAAGCCCTCGAAACGCATATATGCCATGTGAATTTCAGCTTATAGTAAAAAAAACAAATTGTAGAATATTATGTTGGCTTCCCAATCAATTTTTTTTAAAAATATTCCAATGTCATTTAATGTGTGAAATTTTGCATTTAATGAACTGTGTGACCTGAAAAAATTGAAGAAGTTAATAAGTGGCTTGTGTCCCACCAAAATAATTCAATCTTACATTAATAATTTAAAATATATATATATATGAGCATGATCTCCACAAAATGCACTATGGTCTCCATATTTTTTTAAAAATTTATTTCACAATATACAATTATTTATTATTTTTCGAAAGTGACCACATCTGATTTCAACATCATTTTATACACATGTGTGTCCATCCCAGCTTTTTTTCACTGTTTTCAAAAATTGAAAAACCAAAGATACCGTTTTGAAGAGGACGTGTCGATGTGTGGGATGTGCATTTTTAAGAAATTTTTGGATGTGTATTTTTTACCTTGCGGATTTTTCTTTGAGCTTCTTTGAAGTTGTTGTCAAGTTTTCTAAGTGTAAGTTTTAGAACTAATTAAAAGAAACCATATGAATGTCAAAATTCATGCATGATACCTCAATAGATAGATGATTTGGTGATGAATCTATCGATATGAACTTTGCTCAGTTATGTGCCATGAATGAAAGGGCTTACACCCCTAGAAGACACAAAGAAACATTGATTTTCCTGTAAGAGGGATAATTCGTTGTTTTCCAGGACCTCGATTGAGTTATGGAGCTCGATCGAGGTATTAAAATCCCTCGATAGAGCTACCATTAAAACCTTGATCGAGGTCATTATGAAAACCTCAATCGAGCTACGACCTCGATAGAGGTCCTATTTTTGTTAAAAATCATACAAAATGCCCGAGAATGAACTTAAGCATTGATGGCATTAATGCCATTCCAACTACCTTCCTAACCTCATTTCCCACCCAAATTCCTAAAGAAATTGTATATAAACATAAAACATGAAACATAAAACATAAACATGTTACTAATTTTATCCTTAGTTGCGAATCAACCTATGATGGGAGAATCATATGTCATTACTAACAATATTGGTATGATTTAAAAGTTTTGCAATTTCATATTCATATATATATATTCTTTTTCACAGTGATCTAGTTCATATAATTTCATATTGCATAATATATTTAATTGCATAGTGTTGTAGTTCATAATTTTTATATATATATATACATGTTAAATTGTTTAGAATGTAAATATAATTTTGTAATTAATTCATAAACTTATATACATTCTATGTGCATGTATGAATTCATATATATGTATTCATAATTGTATGTAAATTGTATACTTTGATATTCGTGAACATATTCATATAATTTCATATTTCATATTCATATATTCAATTTCATAGTGTTATAGTTCATAATTTATATATATATTTATGTTAAATTGTTTAGAATTTAATTATTTTTTCGTAACTGTAATTTTGTAATCAATTCATAAACTTATATACATTGTATGTGCATGTATGAATTCATATATATGCATTCATAATTGTATGTAAATGGTACAATTTCATATTCACATATTCATGTAATTTCATATTGCATATTCATATATTCAATTTCATAGTGTTCTAGTTCATAATTTTTATATATATACATGTTAAATTGTTTAGAATTTAATTATAATTTTGTAATTAATTCTTAAACTTATATACATTTTATGTGCATGTATATATACAACCTTCTAAAACAACTTATGTACATGTGAAAGAATGGTATGTGTTGTGAAAGAATTGAAAAAAAATGTTTAACAACTACACTAATTTACATATATACAAAGTAAGTGTATTATAGTATGAGTAGTTCTAGTTGCCCAATGAAATTAGAGAATGGTTGATGAATATGTATAATTATAGTGCATAATATTCTAGCATAATATCTAGTTCTAAATTAATATGCATATGTCCATTATCCTCACATAACCTCACATACAAATGAATTTTATAATTTGATGATATAGCCTCACATGTAAATGAATTATAATTTGATAATATAACCTCACATAGATATATAATTTTTATGTTAAAAATTACAAAGATTGTTCTCAACGGGGGTTGATTGCACCATCATAGGTTGACTTGCATCTTCCCCTCTTAACATTGCACTTATTTTCTTCATCTTTTCTATAGCCTTATCTCTCATTTCATCGATTTTAATATGATTTTAATTTCATATTCATATATGAACATTTTCATAGTGTTCAAATTACAATTACATTACATTATTGTAATGATGATAATTACATTACAATTACAATTGCAATCACATCAACTACAATTAGAATTACATTACATTGCAATCATGTACAAATGACTAGGAATCATATGGCTTTAAGCTTTGATGACAATAATGATCTCAAAGAAAATAAACAATTACAATTGCAATCACAATTACAATTACAATCACATTACAATTACAAACACATTGACGTGCAAAACACCAGCCTTGCATCAATGGGCACAAAAAACCAAAAAATGGATAAAAACTAAAAAAAAGGCTAAAAACCCTAAATAGGACCCCTTGTTACTTATTTTTTGGAAGGAAAGTTTCATACACAGTGCACACACTCACACCATTAAAACAACACGCTCGGTTCATGACCCCGAGCAAAACCTTAAAAGTAACCTAATTTACTTAATAACATTTGGTTTGGGACATAAGTCTCATCCGCACCAATTGTGGAAAGTACTTGGGATTTTCCCTAAAACTCAGTATGAGGAGTACCACAGGAACCCTAAAGTAGCTGGCCGTTGAGAGGACCTACTAAGTGAAAAGGGAAATGACTCCTACTGGATCGACTAGATTCCCACCTGTGAGGAAAACCAAAGAGCCATCGTTTGTGGCCGAGCGGTTAGCAGTTTTACATGCGCTGTGAAGTGAGGGGAACTGCCCCAATAATCAAGCCTGATACATCCTTGGTGGTTGAGTGACTACCTTTGAACCATTAGAAATACGATTTAAACCAAGGTCCATATTCATCTCCAGTTACTACTACAACCATCACTGCTCCACCATGTTCTTCCTCTTGCATTAGGGGGCGATCCCCTCAATTTGGTTCTTTGGACTGTCACCGTTGAAGCCCTCATCGAAAACACTCCTCACCTTCAAAGGGAGACATGGTGTATGACTCTGATTCGTATTCCTACCAATTCGAACTTAATCTTTTCACTGCTATGTCTAGCCCCATGGATGGCATACATCTGGATCCCTTTCACAGAGGGGCAGTTGGTGGTGGACCTATGTCCTTTCCACCCAATTCATCACGTCAAGAATCATTACCCTTGAATATGAGATGTAAGAAATCATTGTAAATATATGAAAATCAGTACATTTAGTGAATATTCAAGTGTGTATAAATATTTGCTATTTTTTTAACAAACAATGACAATATGATAAGTAAAATAAATTTTTTTTCTTGAGCTTGTATTTATTCTTGAGTTTGTATTTATTTTTGAGCTTGTATTTATTTATTTCTAGATCCTGGCCAGCCATCACAGCATCGCACACCCTCTGATTTCTCAAGAGTAATTGGGAGCTTCAATGACATTGGAATGGCTGCTAATTGTTTAAGAGAGTTGGATGATGCCACTCAAGAGGAGTTCTAGAACCCGACCCCTGATCGGATCATCAGAGAGCATGTTAGTAACATAATCAAGTTGTACTTTGAACAAAAATCAGTGATTACACAAGCTCAAATCCTACATGGATTGATAAAACACAAGAAATTGAAACGTGCCACAAAGTTGTTGAGGATGTTAAAAATAAAAATGCATGTGAGAATGTGGCTGAAAATGTAACAACTGCACTATCTGCATTTGGAAAGTCAAGAAAAACTAATATCAGCATTGCTCGTAGGGAAATTACAACTGATATTGTGGCACAAAGCACCTCAAGAAATCGAATGGTCACAACTATGTCAAAGATGCTCCATGTTTCAAGAAAAACACTGCACAAATACACTAAATTCAGGGTAAAGATAGATGGAAATGATGAAGCTGCTTGTTGGGATATTATATGAAGAGAAGCATATAAAGACGGGATGGAAGAGGGAATCAGAGAGAAGGTGATAGAGTATTGGGACAACCATTCTCGTGCTATACCAAATCGAAAACATGTCCTACAACAACATTCTAGAAGAGGCATTTATAAGGCGAATTGAAAGCATGTTATGGAGATGACATGAGTTGCTTTGCTCAAGGAATTCAAAGAATCAAATCCTGGTGTCCAGATCTCATTTAACATGTTCAGTAAGTTAAAACCATATTATATTACACTGAATATGATTCGGGACACTTGTTGTTGTCGATACCACGTTGAATTCCTGTTATACTATGACACATTTGTGGATTTTTTCAAAAAACATTGGGATGGTGAACCCGCTCTTCACACAACGCGGGATTTTATTTCTATGATTCTATGGAATAGGAATCCTGAAAATGTGTTTTCATTAAAATGTTTGTATGTGGGAGAAGATGCCATGAATGCGGTGATTTTGCATTGTTCCATAGGAAGTTTCCTATCAATCCAACACACCCTAGATTGTCAGATATCACAGTTAAGTGGAAGAGATATGAGTATGTATCCATGAATCTATCATCTTCTTCACATGTTCCATATAAGAGGATCGAATTTCTTGAGGATGATATTCCTATTTCAGAATTCATGGACAAGTTTCAAAGTCATATTTACAAATACATTAAACACTCCCACAAGTCTAGGTGGCAAGCTTTAGATTTTGAGCATTCTCGTGAGGTTTTTGAGCCAGGCACAATCCTATCAGTGGTAGAATTTGCTGAGAATTACACATTTTCTCATCAGAGAGAGATACAAAGTGAGTATTATCACTCTAAACATGTGTCCATCTTCGTACATGTATTGTATAGACATGCTCAAGCGAGCATTGATGGTAGGGATAGCACTCCTCAGTCACGTGATGTGATAAAGGAATACCATTTTTATGTCAATAATGATCATGAGCAAGACACGATGCTTGTTCAACATTTCTTTGGGTTGATTTATGATTCATTCAGAAAGAATGGGGTGTCGTTTACAAAACATTGGATTTGGTCAGATGGGTGTGAAAGGAAGTTCAAATCGGCACACACCTTTTATTGGTTAAGTCCCCTTCATAAAGAGACATGAATTCTACACACCTGGAGATTTTTTGAAACAGGGCACGGAAAGGGTGAACATGATGGCGCAGGTGCATGCATGAAACGAGCACTTCGGAGGTGCCAAATGAGTCATAGTGCATCTCGACTCAAGTTTTCAACAGAAGTAGTTGATTGGTGCACAAAAAATTTGGGTAACCAAGGTCATTAACAAGAAAGGTCGGTGCGTAGGTAGGAA
>LPNX010546123.1:174012-197797 GCA_001517045.1 Pseudotsuga menziesii | reverse complement strand
CATAATCATATTCAATAATGATCCTTAAAACATCTTCTAGATTTCCTCTCTGAATAAAACATCATTTTGCTTTGTCACAGAGGATTAGAAATGTGTAATCCGGGTGTTAACACAGTCTCTCTCCCCTCATGTTGTAAAGGGTGCTAGCTCAATGGAAGAACACCTGCATTCCAAGCAGGACGATGGTGGTTCGATTCCTCCGTGCCCTAACATAAATTAATACATGATTTAAATCTTATTGATAATATAAATATTGTAAGATATCTATATTTTCTATAAAAGTATGCTCTTTTCAATTAAACACATTGTTCAAATACTTCATAAATAAATAATGAACACTTGCAATAATTAGTTAAGTTGGTTTTCCCCCTTTCCTCTTGTATATTAAAAAAATCAAACTCTACTGCACTAATACTATTCTAGTTCATAATTAATTGTGATTGTTAAAATAAATAATATTAATAAATAAGGGAGGCTTTACTAACATCAATATCATTAAATAAATTTATAGGTAAGAAATTTCTCATGTTAATCTATAATTCATAAAGTAAACATTCATCAACTTAGTTTTTAATACACTACCACTACCACTACCAACAACAATAATAATAAATTATGTTTCTATTTTAATTCATAATTTATTTTAATCATTACAAGGGTAAAACTTAGAATTTAAAGTCATAAAATATTTTCCTGTTTTGATTATAAGTAGTGCGAACTTCCAAAAATAAAACAACATACTCAACAAAGACACAAATAATTACTACGACAATATTTCTAATTATTTTAGTAACAAATACAATGTTGGTATTATGTCATAAAATAATTTAATCAACTTAACATTAAATACAAACTATAAATAATATTACTAGACATTATGTAAGGATTCAAAGTCTATGACTTTCCTCATTTTGAAAGAACTCAATCTAGCGGAAGTTCTAAATTCTAGATCCACTAAATAATTACAAATTTAATGAAATATGTGTTTATTGTTTATTTAATGAATACATAAGAAAGGATGGGGCACAACCTAGGTGTTGAGAAAAATGAACACAATCCACCCTTGGACCTTGTTGGAAGCCTTGGCTTAGAGCCAGGTACTAAACACCCTCCCACACAAATGCCATAACATGGTTCTGGTAGTTACCCATTAAGATAGATATCTCAGGTAAGACTACATCTGCGTTGCAGGTGTTTTCAGTTGAGCTCTTCTCTGTTGGGCCAATATCTCCGGCTTTTTTGTGCTGAGCAGAAGGGACCGAACCTGGGTCGAGATCCTTAGAAAAGGGACAGAGAGACATAAAATACAAGAAATGGTTCCGTTGTTGGGATCCTGAATCATTGTGGTGAAGGATATGTTTCGGCAACCCATGAAACTGGAGATCCAAGATTGGGTGGAATCCAAGAAGTTAGAGTTCTCTTGAAAATAAAGTGAAGGATACCAATGGAACCCAACATAGTGGTTGGGCCAATACATCCACACTTACATCCATGGGATTTTCTTTTCAAGGCTTCCCATTGTGTTGCATGAATGGTTATCCAAGTTAGCGACCCGACAAAAAAAATTTCAAGGTGGAGAACCAAGGGAGTGGACTCCCCAGTTAGTTGAACAATTGGAAGAAGTAAGGAATCCTATGTCGAGGGATATATATTTTTTGGATAGATAGTACCCTAGAGGGATATATTACATAATTTGTTGTTGACACAATAGCCTCATATAATGAGGCAGAGAGAAATTTTTTTCAAGGCCCATGCAGTAGATATTCGTAGTCTTTAAAGATGTGGATAAAAATCCTCATATATGAAAAAGGCATTCTGTGAATGTAACAAGACTATATAGAAACAGAGTGGCTATATCTCTGCAAAACCCTAAAGTGAGATGCTCCCAGGATATAGTGGAACTGAACTAGATCTAGGATTTTTAAGAAGCAAAAGAAGATTCACGTCAAGAAAGCAAAGAAAAACTCTATTAGGAATAAGGAGTTGCAACACAAATAGAGAAGAATAAGGCTACAAGCTTGCGTCATACTTGGACGAAGGGTATTGTGACAAAGAAGAGGAATATCAATTAATCTCTGAAGGAGATGAAGAGTCAGAAGAGTCCACTAAAGCTCCAGAATGAGAACGTTCTTGCAACTCACCTATAGCACTACATTGCCAGAGGTAAGATCGAGAGACTTATCTCCAAGTAATTTTTTAAATATGAGTAATACTAATGCTGTAATCAGAGGAAAAGGAAGTACAGCTAACCAAATTTTTTTTATGAATGTACCAGTAGTAAATAAAATGGCTAGAGCTAACAGTAAGTTACTTCAATGGAAATGGGTTGGAAGACCTAGAACAACATTGATTCCTTTGTGAAGCTGTTTGGATTGTGCAACATATCTAGGATCAAAAAATCAATAAAGAAAATATGATCACAACTTTGCGAGGTCGTGCACTAGATTGGTATATGAAATTTTCCATAGTACCAGTAGGAGTTGTCCTAAAAACACTCAATGATATTCGAGTGGGTATGATATATGAGTTCATAAAGAAAAAGTCTAAATTACAGTGCATAACCAAAATCAAAGAGATTAAGCAGTTACCAACACAATATGTTTGGGACTTTGACCAAAGACATTGATGGTCAAAGTGAGCTTCCAAATGTCAGATTTACAAAAGAATGAATGGTTTATTACTTCCTTGTTACCACATATCCAAACCCTATTGATGTAACAAAAGATTTTGTCACAGATATAGGCTCTAGAAATAACAATGAAATTAGAAGCCTCGCTGGTTGGTGATACTGGCTCAGGAATGATGTAAATTTAGTCCCAGCTGGACAACCTTACGATGTAGCTCTAAGACATTAAGAGAGGAAAGGAAGTGCAAGAAGAACTATGTTTTACAAGTTGCAGAACAAACGGACACTATAAAGATAATTTCCCAGTGCTCATGAACTATGTCGCAGCGGGTGCGTCGAACTCGTTAAACACCTTAAGAATTCCTTAGTGTATAATATGCTATACTAGGGGCCATAAGTCCAAATAATGTTTGTACTTACATATGATTGTAAGCACACTAGCTAGTATGTATTGTAAAATTTGTAGATTAGTAGGTCATGATGAAAAAGCTTGTAGAGAATTTCAGCTACTACATTAAAAGACGATGGACACCTATTTAATGAAAAATGATGAGCATATGCAAGATGAATGAGCATAGCCTCAGTATCATCCTACGCAATATAGAAAATGACAATACCCTCAGCCGCAATACCAATCGAGTCAGTATCCTCAACGAAAAAAATACCCTCCACAAAGGGGAGGTGGAAACTTCATAGGTCGAGGAAGAGGCCAAGTCATATGTTATAATTATGGGCAGCCATGACATTTTCCCTGATATTGTTAAAGTCCTGCAAAAACTTGTACACGTTGTAAAGTATTTAATCACACTATCAAACAATGTACAAAACATATTGTGTAATGGCAGGCTAGAAATGTCATAAATCCCAACTCGATGCAGACTCAGAATCTTAATCCCAGTCAAAACATTCAGATGATTTCTGCCAAATGAAGAGAACCTTACATTGTTGTAGTCACAAGAGGAGTTGTTGTGACAGGTGCAGAACAAAATAATCAGCAAGGAAAATCACTGGTGAGACCCGCAACACAAAATAAATCTCCGCTAGATGTCCAAAAGGATAAATAAGTCTTCTTGGAGGTGTGACAAGACTTCGTTGATGCTAACCATCCTTCGACATCTGGACATGTCAAGACCATGCCCAAAAAATTTTAACACCTCATTAGGAAGCTACAAATGAAAAAGGTTAGTAAGCTTAAATAATTTTTCAATTTTTTTTAGCACTAATCAATGATAAAGATGTTGTTGTAGAACTGACATCACTCATAGAAGAAACCCCAAATAAACTGCGTCCTAAAAAAAGAGTTAATCATATCGGGAAAAAATTGAAGACATGCCAAGAATTTCAAATGACTGCGTAGATAGGAGACTATGATATGGATTATATAATATTATATTTGGGCTTGAATGTAAACATATTGACAAGACAAACATGGGAGAGCATGAATAAGTCGTGACTAGAATGGTCTCCCATTCAACTAAGGCTTGCGAACTACTCAAAGGTTCTACCAATTGGTAGACTAACTCAAGTGCCTATAGAAGTTGAAGGCTTAAGAAAATATGCCAACTGCAAAGTGATTGACATTGTCGATGACAAAATACCATATCCTGCACTGCTAGGAATTGATTGGTAAATAGACAACCAAACCATTATAAACTTCAAGAAAAGGATCTTCTCATTTGAATATTATGAAATAAGAGTGGTTGCGCCCATCGATTTGATTCAAGGACAAAGATATGTTGAGCCCGTACATAGTGAATGGAAAGGAAATTATCTAGATCAGCTGTATAACATCATGTCTTCAAAGGAAGACTATATAAATCCAACAACTTATGGGAAACCGAGCTAGTAGAGTGTAAGTTTGAGCACGTTCGACTCAAGCAATGTCATGGAAAATTGACAAAACAGGATACCCGAAGTTTCCATGAGAATATGTGCAAGAATCACAAGATTTGTTTGAAGGGTAAGAGATGAAGAAAGAGTGTTTCCTACATATGAAGGATTACCTAACTTTGCATCTTTTCTGGAGGAATTTGAAGAAAAAGTCACAGAATCACAATGATTTTCCGGTCTAGACTATGTGCTGAAAGTTACACCCGCTAGATGGTGGGGTACACACAAATAATATTTATGTTAATTACCATAGTGTAGAAAATTAATGGAGATCAAATTTGCAGAAGAGATCAGTCGCCCAAATCAGAAGTATACAGGACTGACAGATCCCGTGGAACATATTGAGCATTTTTGCAAGAACTGGAAAGAATATTCTCAACAAGAATAGGTGCACCAATTCATCCACACTTTGGAAATGGTACACATCAGTAGTAATGCGATGAGGAACTGTTGAATGGGAAATCTTATCTATAAGCTTCAACCAGACATTTGAGTTCACAAGTGAACACCCGACAATCGATGTTGCATTGCAAATAATAAAAGGAAAGATATTTGAATCAATCTTGACCGCAGCCATGAATTTCCATCAATGCAACATGACAGTACACAATTGGATGGAGTGCTATAATATCACAGGGGATTTGGATGATAATGACCCACTTGATATAAATATACATGTGCCAGAAGGAATGTGCACAGTGGAAGGAGTTCACACATGTGAAGATACACCTTACCATGCTTGATACAACCTGATAAAGTAAAAAAAATGGGGGGTGTGTTATACCAACTTGGTATAACCTTGTGGGAAGGGAAAATCAATTCGCAAGGAGCGCGACAAGAAGCTGTTGGAGGTTGGAGGGACAAGCGGATATTCACATGAAATAACACCACCACGAAGTGATGTCATGATGGGTATAATAATTAAGTAATTTTATGACATGATACCTATCAGTCATTATTATGGAAATATTGACAGAATCAAGTGGCATACCTTAGGATAATGTCTACCATAAATAACAATAACCTTCTTTACCGACAAAAGCTAATTGATGGCGTGCCGAAAAGCTTCCTTAAATGACCCAAATCACTGCCCCATAATGTTAAAAGGATGGATTCATTTCTAAGTACAAAATTTCTCATGTGAAGAACAAATTTCAAAAATTTGTTGTTTCTTATTATACGTTGTTACCACATTCAGACTCCTTACACCTATAACAGAAAAGAGCGAGTATTTTCTACAACTCAAAGAGCCAAACCCAATTTATGGTTATTACGATATCAAATGCTAATTCCACTATGGAACCTAAAGTTAGACCTGCATCACCTACTGCTATCATGGAAGATACTGTAGGATATATTCCCCCAAGGAACCAACCTATCCCAGTTGATGTACAAGTCCCACCTCGGCCTTTAGGAAAATGTAGAGTGCGTGAACCAAGAGTGTCAATAGCTGCAAAGGGAAAGAAGACAATGAAGAAGCAAAGAAAGGAGAAAGTTCAAGCAACACCACCAATCCATAAAGAGCAAAAGGAATTTGAAACTAGGAACTTGTTACCACCATATATTCCACCAAGGAGGATGGATGCACCATGGGTTAGCATCCCTAGCAAGGGTTGTGGTACATTGGTAGCACCTTGTTGATGTATTTGTAACTTCAGAATGTATTCACTTGTATATCTTATTTTTCTTTTCATTGTACCTCAATGTTCCTATCGGGAGAATCATTAATATAATAAAGTCATTTAAAGTCATAGAGGTTAACCCCCTGTTGTAAGGAGGGGAAATAGTCCCCACAGTTGAGGGGTACTATGGTTATTAGACTCTCCTAGTGAGGTCAGCCCTGGTAAGTAATTGTCAAGTGGAAAACTAGTATAAATAGAGAACACGACTCTCTATTTCAAACACACACTCACTCAACTGTAGCGCATGAGTGAGAGAAGAGGAGCTCACACAGGTGAGAGAGAGAACAACTGTTGGAGATCATCTTTGTGTTTTTGGGTTTTACTTTTTCTATTTGTGCTCATTCTATCTCTGAAGAAGTTGTGGGGTTTTCACCTTTATGGTTTCCTCGAGGAAAACTCTTTTTTTGTCTTGTCTTCTATGATTATTGATGTGCATGTTATTCTCTCATATAAGATCCTAGATCATATTGATTAAATGATAAAAATCTAACATGGTATCAGAGCTAACCTGAGAAGAAGAAACTGTGCAGCTGTAGAAGCTAGGGATTCTTACCTTTTGGGTCTCTATCCATAGATTATCAACAAAAGGAGGCTAGGTTAACTCTCCATTGAAGGGTGCATCTTTCTGTCGAAGTAGAATATGATTCCAAGCATTTTTAGTTTTCGACCTGACACTACTATGAGAAATTAGGGATTTTCACAGAACAGGAATTTTTGAGTGAGCCCAACATAGGATTTCTATCCTCCTCAAAATCGAATTTTAGAGACCAAAATAGAAGTTTTTGGTTGGGTAGAACTCCGGGAAAGTCAAACCCTAAAAGACTAAAACTAGTCATTTTGGTACATTCGCTATATCGCAAGATTGGAGAAGGATTAGGAGCCAAAAATTTTACAGGCCGAAGATAAATTCCTGGTGTACCCTGTCTAAACATTTCAGCCTCAATTTTTCTATATTCTGGGAGATATGATTCCTCGAAATGAGGATTCTAGCCTCTCCTAGAATGCATCCCTAAACATGACACCTAGTGAAATTTGCTGTATCGTGGGATACGAAGGTCCAAATTAAATTTTTCAAGATGTTATAAATAGGGAACAAACTCTACTGTATGTGGTAAATGTTTCAGGCCCTGAAGGTGAAATGGTGACATGTGGCTGTCTGTACATGTTCACTATGTTGAATTGTCCTGAAATAAGTCACCTTGGGAAAAATCTCATAAGTCCCAATTGGTGAAACCAATTATAATCAAACCTGTGGTGTTGGAAAGAGAAGAAATGAGGCTACCTTAGTACGAAGTTACAGACACAGTGGATCAATATTTTCGGTTATATTCCAGAAATAATATCAGGAAATTTTGTAGAAGAAATTCAAGAAAACTAGGGCATCAGATATTTTGCAATTCTGATCACATTTTTGGGAAAATGAGTATGCTGCTCAGCTCACCTTGAGGAGGCACATATTTATATCCAATAAGATATGAAAGATTCTAAGTTTTGAAAATTAGGGTTTCTTGAAAAACCCTTTATCAGCGAGCTCCGAAACCAGGACAAACACCTCAAATCAGTAAGATCTAATATTTTTCTATTTACATTCAAAAGTTCTCATTTCAAAATGACTAATCAAACCAACTTGATGACAAGATTGGTGAAGCTGACAACTTCCAACTATGGAAGTATAGGACTTCCATGATCCTTGAAGAAATTGACTTAGATTAGTATTCTAGTAAGAAAGTTCTAAGAGCCAGAGGGAGATGAGGCTAAGGCTAGAGCTAAGAGAATCATTGCATATTATTTTAAAGATCATTTTATCCCTCATGTGTCATCCTTGAAGACACCAAAAGGAAGTGTTCGATGCTATGGCAAAGCAATCGAAGAAGAATAAGATATTTTTATAACCACCTTGAATGGCCTCCCAGGATCATGGGATTCATTCATTCAAGGAATGTGTGCCAGAAGGAAGTGATTACCTTCAGCATACTCTAGGAAGAGTGCACACAAGAAGAAGCTCGAATCATAATAAGAGAAGATAATATGGGAGGAACTAAAGATCAATATTTGAGGATTCAAAGAAGATCCCTCCAACGATGAGGAATATGAAGGACTCAAATCTTAAAGAACCTCTTATCCATATTAGCATTTGGATAAGAAATGATGATGTTACGAATGAAGAAGATGATGAATTTGAAGGATTAAGTAGGAGTCTACCCATGAAAAAAATAAAGATAAGTATTTGAATTTTCTTTTCCTATATGTATAGTTTTTTATATGACATCATTTAGTTGTAGAATGTTTGCATTAATGACAATATACTACTAATATGCATGTGGTGGGTAAGTAGCTCATGGTGCTTTAAAACTCTCCATTGCTTCTTATCTAGAATGAAACATCTTTGCTGACATATTGGATTAGTGCACAATCTCAATGATGTCATGGTAGAGATGGAAGGCATCTAGAAAGTTTCTGTAAGATATGGATGAATGTTGTATTAGCTAAAATAGTTGCATGATTATATCTTTATGCATAAGAACTTTCCATTATGAATATTCCTTATGAAATGTTTTTAACCATACAACTAATGCATTTGAATTGTAGGAAAGACCGTTTACAATCGCCTACAAGAAAATAAGGATGAGACTTGTTCCGCAGAACAAGTCATGGTAGTTCAAGGAATAATCCAAAATGAAGAATAATATGACGAGACTTCAAGAGGACTCAGACACACTCTATTTATGTGACAGTGTTGAGCGACATCATTGATGTAGATCCTTCTAGCTATGAAAAAGTATCCAAAGAAGAAAGGGAAGGAGAGTACCCGTTCAAGAATAATGATGTCTAGGATGCAGTATCGAGACCTGAAGGGAAGTCCATAGTGTCTTCCATATGGATCTACAAGATCTAACATGTAGTATATGGCAATATCATGGGATACAAGGAAATATTCGTAGCACGAGGCCTCTCAGAGAAAGAAGGCATATACTATGAAGAGACATTTGCAGCCACTGGAAGTTAAGTCACATGACACGCAGACTCATGTGTGTAAATTAAAGAAGGCCTTGTACGAGCTCAGAAATCACCCATGGGATAACACATACATGAGGATCTTGAAGATCACATAGAGTGATAAAGATCTTAACCTTTGCTACAAGGTTGAAGATGAAAGTCTATAGAGGATGACAAGATCACAGATGGGTGTGAGAAGAACTTTTGAAAAGGTTCAAGATAGAGGATCTTGGTATCCAGTGACCCTAGATGGATACATAGAATATTAGTAGCGGAGGAAGCTATTTGTCACTCCAGTACAAAATGTTTCAATACATAGAGTACGAAAGGAAGAGGGAAAATGATGCTCTGCTTCAGAAAGAGTGAATGCAGAAGATCATGAGGTTCAACATGATACAACGAGATGGAGAGCTTACTGATGGATTTAGGATTTACTGAGAGTAAAGCAGGTTCCAACCTTTACTTCAAGGTTGAAGGCAGAAGAATAGTGATGCTCTTGTTATATGTCGATGACTTGTCCCTAACAGAAAAAGTGGAACTGATTAAAGTTGGAAGAAGGAGACTTGCTGCTGAGTTCGAGATGAAAGACTTGGGTATGATGCACTACTTTCTAGGCATGGAGGTGTGGTTGAATGTAGATGGAATATCCCTAGGACAAGGGAAGTATGAAGTAGATATCCTAAAGAGGTTCGGGATGATGGACTGCAAGGTCATGACCACACTTATGGCATCGAACCTAAAGCTATTGAGTGATGCTTCATCAGAGTTGGTTGATGCTACGATATATCGTCAGTTGATTGGGTCATTGATGTACTTGAAGAACATGAGACTAGATATTTCCTTTTCTATGAACACATTGAGCCAATTCCTGACGGATCCGAGACATGTTCACTTGATTGCCGCAAAGCATATTCTGAGGTACTTGAAGGGTACAGTTGACTATGGGCTCGAATATGAAGCGAATCAAAAGATTAACCTGGAGGGTTATGTGGATTCAGATTGGGTAGGAAGTGCCATTGATAGGAAGAGAACGTTGGGGTGTTGTTTCATTATGGGATTAGGTGTGATATCTTGGTTTAGTAGGAAGCAGTTTTGCGTGGCAATGATTACAGCCAAAGTAGACTATGTCGCAGCTTGTTCAACTAGTTGTGAGGCAGTGAGGCTAAGGAAGTTACTATGTGATTTGTTTGATCTCCAGCTGGATGCTACTTGTATATATTGCGAAAACCAGAGTTGTGTAAAGTTGTTGGAGAACCCAGTGTTCTGTGAAAATTCGAAGCACATCGAGATAAAATATCACTATATCAAGGATATGGTGTAGAGAGGATCACTGAAGCTCTAGTATGTGATCTAGCATGAGCTCTAGCATAGCCGGTGAGGCAGGTTGTCTGAGCATAAAATCTTAGCGAAGCTTGTAGGTTTCTCAGATGTAAATGGTCCTATAGGTTGTCCTTGGATGTAATCAGTCCCAGTGAAGCTCACAGGTTATCCTTGGACATAATCAGCCTTGATGTGATTCTATGCTAGAAATGGCCAGAGTGAAGTTTATACTACTTCAGGGAGAAGGTTGGTGTTCTCCAGATCGATGTTCCTTCCAAGGAGAAGAGATGAGTCCAAGATCCTTTTTGACATGGAGAGAGGATTGGTTCCTCCCATGGTCATATGTAAGTGTTGGGCCTTTCTGACATGGCGAGAGGATTGGTTCCTCCCATGGTCAGATGTAAGTGTTGTGCCTTTCTGACATGGTGGTAGGATTGGTTCCTCCCATGGTCAGATTTAAGTGATGTTCCTTTTTGACATGGTGGTAGGATTGGTTCCTCCCATGGTCAGATATAAGTGTTGTTCCTTTCTGACATGGTGGTAGGATCGGGTCCTCCCATGGTCAGATGTAAGTGTTGTTCCTTTCTGACATGGTGGTAGGAGTGTTTCCTCCCATGGTAAGATATAAGTGTTGAGCCTTTCCCCGGATGGTAGTAGGTGTGTCCTACCATGTTGACGGATGTAAGTGCAGAGCCTTTCCTCGGATGGTAGTATGTGTGTCCTACCATGCCAACGAATGTAAGTGAAAATCCTTTCCCCGAATGGTAGTATGTGTGTCCTACCATGCTGACGGATGTAAGTGCATATCCTTTCCCCATATGGTACTAGGTGTGTCCTACCATGTCGGCCAATGTAAATGCAGATCCTTTCCCTGGATGGTAGTAGGTGTGTCCTACCATGCCAGTGGATGTAATTGCTGTGGCCTTCCCCTGGATGGTACTAGATGTTTCCTACCATGCTAGTGGATGTAAGTGTTGGGGCCTTTCCTTGGATGGTAGTAGGTGTGTCCTACCATGACGGTGGATGTAAGTGTTGGAGCCTTTTTCGAATGTTAGTAGGTGTGTCCTACCATTTCGATGATATAAGCACTGAAGAAGAAGACCTACATGGAGACTGGGCCTACAACCAGCATGAAAAAGGGTTGGCTCTGTAGAAATTCCTATGACGAGTAGAATTGAGAGATAACACCATTTGATCGAGATAGTGAGAGCAATGATGATGATGATCCAACTTTGATGATGATCATATGATGAAGACTTGTGCTAATGAACTGTGTCAAGAGAATACCTTCCTAGTTAAGAGGGAGTGTTGATGTATTTGTAACTTAGAAATGTATTCACTTGTATATCTTATGTTGTATTTCATTCTACCCTGATGTTCCTATCGGGAGAATCTTTAATATAATAAAGTTATGTAAAGTCATAGAGGTTAAACCTCCATTGTAAGTCAGGGAACTAGTTCCCACAATTGAGGGGTACTAGGGTTATTAGATTCTCCTAGTGAGTCCGACCCTGGTAAGTAATTGTCAAGTGGAAAATTAGTATAAATAGAGAGTGAGACTCTCTATTTGAAACACACACTCACTCAACTGTAGCACATGAGTGAGAGAAGTGGAGCTTGTACAAGTGATAGAGAGAACATCTGTCAGAGATCATCTTTGTGTTTTTGGGTTTTACTTTTGCTATTGGTGCTCATTCTATCTTTGAGGAATTTGTGGTGTTTTCTCCTTTATGGTTTCCCATAGGAAAACTCTTTGTGTCTCTTGTATCTTGTAATTATTGTTGTGCTTGTTATTCTCTCATATAAGATCCTAGATCATATTAATTAAATGATAAAAATATAACACACCCAAAATACCAAAAGGTATGATGGTATTGCATGATATCATGCCCCAGTTACAAAACTTATCATTTGAAGATTCGGACACAAACAAATTGAGAGACCTCGATATAAATAAATATATGAAACTGGTAAAATATACACCTGATTCACCAAATTGGTTCGTTGCAATGAAATGGGCTAAAGGACTTGAACAGTCTAGGTTATTGTCATTACTATTCATGCCACACTTTGGCCGAAGTACAAAAGAGAGTAGATACATAAAGCAGCTGCTTGTCACATGCCCCAATTTTGCAAAAAACAATTTTATATTATTTGATATTATCTGAAGACAATATGTTAAATTTTATGCTAAGTTGTAATTGATGACTCATCAGAGTCAAGGATATTTAATGTAATTCTCAATATTTAATTATAAATAAATAAAGGAGGAGACAATAGCTTAGGAGAGCTGTTAAAAGAGTGTTTACTGGTCAAATTGGTGGAGGAGCGTGGGTGGAGAGCAAACTAACATGTGGCAGCATCCTCAAACCACTTCCAACTATTGCAGGTGGCAACCTCCCTACATTTGGGGTCATGATTCCCCAAGAAAGTGGAATCAGAGCAGGTGGCTCAATTAATGAAAACTGACCCAAAAGACCTAGGAAATCTTTATAAAAATTCCCATTGAAGAGAGCTGAGGCGGCTCATTCTAGAGAAGTGATCATTCAGGTGAATGAATGTACTTCAGAGGAATTCAATGGAAGGGAATTGTAGAAAGAGTTTGAGGGGATAATTCCTGAGTGATCTAGTGCAACTTTTAAGCTGAAAGATATTACTGCTGAGTGCAGGGTTTTTTTACTGAGTTATTGGACTAGTCTACTGTTTGCATGCTCCACCAGTTCTCAGCCAAGAAGACCAGGAACAGGCTTGGGGGTCCTGAGGAATCGTTGTTTGAGTGCTCTCTAACAAATTGGTAGGGAGGAACGGCCTCCTAATGCTATTGGCATATGTCATAAACAGGTTCTACATTATTTTGTTTTACTGTATTAGATAAATAAATCTGAGTGTGACTGATATGTGAATGTTACAGAGTCAGTTTGTAGAATATTAGAAGATCTAGCAGTCTTTTTAAATGGTTGAAGAATTGAATTTAATTAGAAAATTAATGTGTTAGAATAGAAATAATTTCTAGACTGTGTTTTTCCACACCTGGAAAACCCAGGTAGTACTCTAGCATAGGTAGAATGTTAAGAAGATAAGAGAATGTTGAGTAGATAAGATTGTGTATTTACAGGTAGTAGAGTAATTTATTTCATGTTATAAAATTTTGGTGGTTAAACAGGGTTATGATGTGTTTATACTTCTCTATTTTTACTTAGCAACTGGATGAAATGCAGTAGGAAAGTTACATTAGAGTTACATGGATTACATACAGTTAAGTATATAAACAACTACAAATCACATAGTTTATTTTCTAACAATATCAACTAAATCTAGGACTAATATTTACTATAAACCAAATAGGGTTAAATTTAAAA
This sequence comes from Pseudotsuga menziesii, assembly GCA_001517045.1. NCBI lineage: Eukaryota > Viridiplantae > Streptophyta > Pinopsida > Pinales > Pinaceae > Pseudotsuga > Pseudotsuga menziesii. The sequence continues at coordinate 183,923 of LPNX010546123.1, read as the reverse complement.
GTACTTAGATTAAAAAGAGTAAACTGAGTTACAGAAGTTATACTATATCATTTCAAAAACTTTGAGTAATTTCTACTAGACAGTTTATTAAATAAAAGCAATGAAAATATAATTAATTACTAGTATAAAACTAAATATTTACTATGAAGAAACTATCTTATAATTATCAGACAAGGTTATACCTGTAAAAGTAAAACTTCAGGGTTGAAACCCTAACTAAATTATCTAACTATTATAAATAAAGAGATAATCAAGGTTACAGAGTTATTGTTTTAACTATTACATAACTCTGAATCCTTACTAATTAACAGAGTAGTAAACAAATAAGAACTTAAGAGTAAACATTAAATAGAAATAAGCTAAGAACATACAGTATTTGTATAACTCTTTTATTTTAAAAGAAAAGAAAATACTTAAATAGGATAAACAACGTCAAAACTATTGTAACAATGTAAAATAGGTAAACATAAACCATTACATTTGATAAATTTTAAGAATATATTTATCTAAGGGTACTTTTATAGTAACCCTAGGATTTAATCCTAACTGAAAAGCATAAACATATAAAAAACAATTACCTTAATACTGATCTTACAGTATTTATTTTATCTTTATTTATTTATAAGAAAAAATATTAAAACAATAATTACCATTGTTAAAAGTCGAGGAAGGGAAGACTCAAACTATATAGAGTCATAATATTTACAAGTTTATAAAACCTTCTCATAATGGAGATAGAGCTCGAAGTAAAAAGGAATCCTTTCAAACCAAGTGTGTTACTCTGTCAGGCTGAAAGGCTTAAGACTTAACAAATTTACTTCCCCCAGCTCAAAGCCGATTACACCCATCATCGTGGCGAGGTTTTGAAAGGCAAAACTAACATTTAATTTATAAATACTTCATTACTGTAATAACATCTATAAAACAATGTATATTTATCAGTATAAGCGAAACATAGAACCATTAAAACCATGAAAACAAGAGAACCCCCACATATTAAGAAACAAAGTATATGATTACTTAGCCATAGGGCTATAAAACCTGTCAATAAATCGAGAGCAGTGAAATACAAGTCACGGCACCAAGGCTGGAGCAACCCTACTATAGGAAAGGGTTTTAACAACCAAAACTACTAAACAACAACTAAGTTAAGCACTTTAGACATCGAAGGAACCAAGGGTGTATTCCTTCTCCAACTGAAACCCTTGTTCCCTAACCATTACCAAAAAGGGATTTGCCACATTGTAACCAGGCTTACCCATTGATATTGAGATAAACCAGCGATGGAGAGGACCTTTCCAAGCCCACTTTCGAACTGTAATCCTGCAAAAAAATCCAAAGGGTTTAGTTAGAAATGGTTAACTATAATATTAAAAATTGTAACTAGAATTCGTAACAATTGTAAGTGAAATCCTCACCTAGAAGCAAAGGAATCTGAAGCCACGAAGGAAACGAGCAAACACAGTGAACAATACAAGCCTCATGCTCACATATGACAAAGGCTGCAGGTTCAAAATGCATACTACACCAACGACTGGAATAGGACTAAATCATTGGCAGTGGCCACACAAGGACTTGACACTGAAAACTACTGATAGAGAACAACTACACGCACAGCATAGTATCGCACGCAGAAAGAAAACCAAGTGCGAGCAGTGAGTTTTTCAAACCACATACTAGAGTGGCAACACCTCTCTACATAGACAATGGAGCTAGAGATGAGCACAAGTGAGCCCTCATGGCCGCAGTAAACCAGACAGAGCAGGGACCAAAAACCCTCAACAAAGAATGAGGATTTAGGGCTGCATTGGAATCTTTTAAATCATGCATTGCACGGTGGTGGATGTTCCACATGCCCACAAATTTATCCAGTCCACAGTGGGTCGAGTTTAATAGTCTCCATTGCACTGTCGGGATCAAATTATTGTTAATAATATACATAATGATAACAATGATAATATATTATGCAAAGTCAAAACATAACGTATCAATGATAAATATTAAGTCAAACAATGTTGAAGTATGATATTTTTATGGTAACGTTAAACCCTTGTTTTAATATAAACCTTGGAACCTTCATTGGTAACGAACTAAATCATACATTGTATCATTAACCCTTATATATATAAACAATCAAATCTGTCGATAGTAAAATAATAACTATGGAGAAATCCCTAGTAGGGTATAAGCCCTTGAGTACAAGTTAATAATTCTAATAATATTCATTGATTCAAATATTACATTGAAAGACTATATTATTAGAACTAGTCTTGATGTAAACACTAAAGGTGAGAATTTAATTTATAAATCAACATTGTGTATATAAAAAAGTATTTACACTCTAGAATAAATTCTTATTGTTGTATGAAGTCTATAGTACTAAGAGTAAGATAAACTTCATGGAAGTGGTAATCGTTTGGTCTCCATAAGTAAACAAAGCTCCAAATGAATTCAATCAAGGCTAGATTAGTCAAGTGGTAGTAAAGGATAGTAAAACTATCTAAGAATACATATAGAATCACTATTATTTATAAATAAATAATATTAATGTAATTTCGTCACATTACTTATGTCACGAAGAAGTTTGGAAGTTAGAAATCACAACTTGACGACATTTATACAAATGATCATTTATAAATACAATCCAATAATAAACCGATAAACTTCCTCTACTGAAATTTAATAAAAGGTAAAGCTAAGAGTTCTGTATAAGCTTGTTTCTTGAAATGCCTTAGGTCTGTTTCCATACTTTTATGCAGTGTTGTAAATTTTATAAATAGCAACAACAATAAACTCCTATTTCAGTAAGAGTATTGATATACTAAATCTTAAGCTCTATTAAGAACTGGAAATAGCTTAGTGTAAAGATGGAAAGATGTTTTATCTAACGTAGGAGTCATTCTGATAGAAGACAATCAGTAGGGAAAAGTTATTGATCTTTACGACATGACATTAAAGTACTATCATAGTTGCAAAAGCAAGTAAAAGAAAATGTTACTTTACCTTGTAGTATCCTTGAATTCTATTAAGCAAACTTTTACTCTAGCAGTATATTATGCTAAAAGAAGTATATCTAGATTAACGCCTTAATAAACTCTTACTGGTTTAAAATTTACCTGTCAAGCCTGTAAGATCCAGAATTCCAGGTAAGTTAGAAATCGCTAAGTAAGCCCCAGTTAGAAAGTAACTTCTCACCTACTTGACAAAATTAAACCATCGGTACAGCTAGAAACAACTGAATGCAAATTATTTACATCACATATCGAAATTAAAATAGTATTAATTTATATGTGTTTAAGTTAATGGTTACTTTTGTTAACTGTTCCATTTTTCTGTTAGTCGCTAGCAGTTATCAAACTGCGACTATAGACAGTTTATGTTACATCAAAAAAAATTAATTTTTGTGAAAATTTGGGGTTTTGACTCTACTGGTAATATTTCATGGAGGATTCCTTCGGTTAGAAAAACCGTATTCAGTTGATGTCGACCTAATTTCAGCAATTACAGGACTTCCAAGCGTAGGAACAGACCTAGTAACATTCTTGGAGAAGGATAAAGGCCCAACCATTATTGTGAAGGTCAAGGATAAGTATGACCTGGTCAATTCTGGCAAAGGGTTCTCAATATCATCTATTAATGATCCTACTGTTCGCATGACAACAACGATACTATCATACAAAGTGTTGTTTGCATCATGACTAAATCAATGTGATGCAAGTGCAGTAGAGCTGGTAGCACTCTGTGCAGAAGGAGTTCAAATCAATGGGTCCCAATTTTTGCTTAATGAATTATTACAAGATGCATCCTCATCGCAAGAAGAATGTATGGATTTCCATTATTCATGGCTATTGATTTTAATCTCATTCACTTTTATGTCTGAACCGATAGATTACCAGCCAGTAGACTTACCTGTTAGCTATAGAGGTGCAAGATACTAGAACCTCTAGCACTCAGTAGAAAAGAACATAAAAACAATTAGCAACATCGAATTTTTCATTCATTATGAAGCCTTACAGCACTTAGTGAAGCACCAGGTGAGACTTAGTGTGACTACTATTTCTCGGTTTCTCCGAACCGCCAAATTTCAATTTGGCACACACTTTGTTTCCATTCAACCATGGAGAGGCCCACAACAACAATGGTTGGCGACGCAATATGTACTAACAGAAGAAGATTTAGAAACATTTATCAGCAACTGACCAGAATAATGGAGACAAGAAGTGCCACCAAATCAGGGGAAGGACAAACAACTATAAATCAAGATAAACACCCCAGACAAACCACATAAGGGACATAGTCAGAAAAAGCTGAGTCCGATTTCCCTCATCAGGAGGCCACACTAGAACAACCACAACAGGAAGGGAAAGATGGAGAAGAAAGAAAGGAATCTAAACACAAGAAACATAAGGGTAACATGGAATCCAACACCTTCTGTATCGATGAGGAGGAGGTAGCAACATTAGAAGAAGCACTATAAGAAGCTTCCTAGGCAAGTCTCCACAACCTTGGCAGACAACAGAATGAATTTACAAGTACTATTACAGATATGCAAAATGAGATGGGTAGAACAATTGAAGAACTCAAAATTTCAATAGATCGTGCACCCCAAGTACCCGATTCATAGGATGCACTTGGACTATCTGAAGCGCCAAAAACTTAGAGGCCAAGAGGAGACCACCCAATTAGAGTGCAAATCCAAAGAGAAGCCAAGGATTTAGAGGATCCAGAGCCCAGTGAGGTTGACCAAAGTACTAGTTAGATATTCCTATATTTTTTGAAGATGGGACTGATGGATGTATATTCCTTACAGAAAGAGGCAGTTACAAAGATTAGAGTAAGAGGAAGTACCCTTGGTAAGCAGGTGAAGAAATGCAATAAGGCTATCACCAAAATCAATGTAAAGATGCAGAGGATGGAGCAAAAAGTAAGAGAAAGAGAACAAAGTAATAAGAAACTCGAAAATATCATTAATCTTGCTTGTTTGCATCTTGAAGATGTCAAAATATTACAACAAATGCCACCAGGAGATAAGGTCCTTAGGCTTGGTAAGATGGTGGCTGGCCTTAGGAGGAAAATCACAAAGCTAGAAGAACAAAGGAGACCTAGCACACCCCGAGAAGTGTTGGAGAGAAGAAGAGTTGTAATAGCTCAGGCTGTGAAGAGAATAGAAGAAGCAGACGAAACATGTGCTAAGGTTGTCGACTAAGTCTCTCGGACTTGGGAAGCACTAATGGATGATGAGTAATCATAGAATATTGAAAACTAATTGACTACGTTTGAAGAAAACTGTTGATGTATATGTAAATTCGGAATGTATTCTTCTATGTATCTTATGTATTGTAACCCGATGTTTATTCCGGGATGTTTCTATTATGCATTTGAGTCATGTGGTCATGCCCCGATGTTCCGATCGGGAGGATTAATAATGTAATCAAGTCATATCAAGTCATTAGGTAAGTCCCCACAGTTTTGGGGCACTTGAGTTATTATACACTAATTAAGGTGTAGGCTCGAGTAGTAATTATTAGGTTGAGCCTACATGTGAAATGGAAATTCAAGTGAATGGACTAATATAAATAGAGAGGGTGAGTCTCTCTATTTATCACTTGTGAATTACATCACTTGCTCTCTAAAGTGTGGCGCACCTTTGGAGAAGGAAATACTTTGGCTTGACAGAAGACAGAAGGCTACTGTTGTGTTGGGAGGTCATCTTATTGTTTTGGTTTCACATCTTGTGGTGATACTATCTTAGAGGAATTTGAGGGGTTTTCTCCATTTATGGTTTCCCCTATCAAAAATCTTTGTGTCTCTTGTCTCATGTGATGTGCTTATGTTATTGATGTGCTTGTTACTCTCTCAGTGAAAAGATCTTAATATAATGCTAGCTTAAATGTTGAAAAACTAACATGGTATTAGAGCTAACCTGAGAAGAAGACATTGTGTAGCTACAGGAACTAGGGCTTCCCATTTTGTGGATCTTCCTCCACATATTTTCAGCAAAATTATGCTAGAATGACTCTCCATTGAAGGGTGCATCTTTCTGTCGATGCGGAATTCAATTTCAAGCATTTTTAGTTTCGATGCGGAAATTAGGGATTTCTACAGAAGTGGAATTTTTGAGTGAGACCAGCATAGGATTTTTCTTCTCATCAAAACCGAATTTTAGAGACCTGGATCAAGAAATTTGGTTGGGTAAAACTCCAGGAAAGTCAAACCCTGGTTTGACCCTGAGCTAGGAGAAACCCTAAATACTAAAACTGATAAGTTTTGGTACAGTCGCTATATTCCAATATTGGCAAAGTCTCAGAAGCTGAAAATTGTAGGGGCCGGATATAAACTCCTGATGAACACTGTGTCCAAACCTCAGCCTCATAGTCACTATATTCTGGGCGATATGATCTCTCCACGTTAGGGTTCCAGCCTCTTCCAGAATTCATCCATAAACAGGACACCTGGGGAGAATTGAAATATCTTGGGCTACAGAGGTACAAATGGAATTCCTAAAGATGTTCCAGAAATTTCACGGAATTTACTTTCAGTGTTCCGAATATCATACTCAGAAGATGAACCAGTGACACGTGGTATGCCGTACAACTTCGCTATTCTGAACAGTCCTGTAAAAAGTCACCTTGGGAAAAGGATCATAAATCCCAAATGGTGAAACCAATTCTGATGAAACCTATGGTGTTGTATCAGGGACATGCGAGGTTACCTAAGTGAAAAATTTCAGACACATAGAATCAGTAAGTTCGGAGATATCACAGAAACAGTAACAGGAATTTCTGCATAAGAAATCAGAAAATTAGGGCTTCCTGTTTCAGGAGCTTCCCTCCACTGTTTTCAGAAAAGGAGTACACTGGACTGCTCCATTTGAAGAGATATATATTTTCATCCAATCAGATATGAAAGACTCCAAGTTTTGAAAATTAGGGTTTCTGTGACAAACCCTAGATCAGTGAATGTCGGGACAAGGACGGACACCTCAAATCGGTAAGATCTAATCCTTTGCTATTTCCATTTGAGGTTCTCATTTCAATATGATATATCACATCAACTTGGTGACAATATTGGGGAAGTTGACAACTTCCAAACAGAGAAGTATTTGATCTCTTTGAAGAAAATGGATTGGACACCTACATGAAATAATGTAATCAAGTCATATCAAGTCATTAGGTTAGAAGCCTTTCACAAGAAGAACTTGGTCAAGGCCAAAGAAGACATCATGCTCATGCTGCAGAGGATGATGAACCATCCAGAAAGAGATCCAGATATGAAAGTGAAGATTCTTCAAGCAAGGATGAATATGTTCTGATATCAGCTCTCATAGGTAACATTACTCATGGAAGTGATGATTGGCTTATAGACAGTGGGGCTTCCAAACATATGACGGGATTCAAGGAATCCTTTGTACGACTGTCAGAACATGAATCACCTCACAAGGTGAAACTAGGAGATGACTACCAATATCCAATAATAGGTAGTGGGGAATCTTCATTCAAGCTAGACTCTGGTAAGTATCTAACAATGAAAGAAGTATTGTTTGTGCCAGGATTGAAGAAGAACCTTCTCTCTATTTCAGCATTGATGCAAAAGGAATGTGGGCTGCATTCCTAGATGGTCAAGTCATCATATGGCCAAAAGGAAAGACTATCGATGATGTGGTAGTTATTGAAGAACAAGAAGGAGGCTTGTACAAATTGAAGGGATATCCAGAACAAGCCTTGATCCATGACACAGTAGAGCCAAATGAGCTTTGGCATAGAAGGCTTGCACATGTGCACTACCTATTGCAAGCAAAGCTGTTGAAGGTCTTCCAGAATTTCAAGCTATTTGAAGGGAAGAACAAAATCAGAATATGACCTAAAGAAACTAGTTGAAGAATGAGACCATGTAGTCATAAGAGTCTCTCAAATCAAAGAACGACTTGAAGCGGTAAAAGAAAAAGTGAAGAATGCAAAAGTGGTGATGGCCACCTTGAATGGCCTCCCAGGATCGTGGAATTCATTCATGTGAGGAATGTGTGCTAGAAGGAAGTGATTACTTTCAATAGACTCTAGAAAGAGAACTCACAAGAAGAAGAAGCTCAAGAAGATAAGGTGGGAGCAATTGAAGATCAAGCTCACCATCCAAAGAAGATCCCTCAAGCAATGAGGAATATGAAGAACTCAACTCTTGAAGAACTTCTTATCCACCTTAGCTTTTGGATAAGAAATGATTCTATTATGAATGAAGAAGACGATGAAGCTGAAGGCTCAAGAAGGAGTCTACCCTCGAAACAAATAAAGATAAGTATTCAATTGTCATTTCATTATATTATTTTGTTATACATTTGTTTATATTCAGTTATTGTATTATGCATGATAGGATGTTTGCATTAATGACAGTATACTACTAATATGTATGTGATGGGTAAGTAGCTCATGGGGCTATACAAATTCTCCATTGCTACTTATCTAGAATGAAACCTCTTTGCTGACATATTGGATTATTGCATAATCTCAATGTTGTCCTAGTAGAGATGGAAGGCATCTAGAAAGTTTCAATGAGATATGGATGAATGTTGTATTGGCTAAAGTAGTTGCATGATCATATATTTATGCATAAGTGTTTGCCAGTATAAATATTCCTTATGAAATGTTTCTAACCATACAATTGCATTTGACTTGTAGGAAAGATCGCATACATAATCACCTATAAGCAAAGAAGAATGAAGACTTGTTCCGAAGAGCAAGTGACGGCATTTCAAAATAAAGAATAATATGACGAATGCAGTGACATCATTGATACAGAACCTTCTAGCCATGAAGAAGTAACTAAGAAGAAATGGAAGACCAGTTCAAGAAGAATGATGTCAAGGCGTAGTATCGAGACCTGAAGAGAAGTTCATAGTTCCATCATGCAGTAGATGGAAACATCGTGGGATACAAAGCAAGATTCGTAGCATGAGGCTTCTCACGAAAAGAAGGCCTAGACTACGAAGAGACATTTGCAGCCAGTAAGAGTTTAAACACATACATGATGAGCCTGATGAATATCTTAACCTTTGCTACAAGGTTGAAGATGCAAGTCTATACACTAGATGGACACATAGAATACTAGTAGCATAGGAAGCTACTTGTCACTCCGGTACAGAATGTTTCAGAGCATAGAGTACATAAGACAGAGGGAGTATGATGCTTCGCTTCAGAGGGAGTGACTATAGAATATATTGAGGTTCGACATGGTACGAAAGGATGGGAAGATTACTGATGACTCTAGGCTTTACTGAGAGTAAAGCAGATTCCAACCTTTGCTTCAAGGTTGAAGACGAAAGACCAGTGATGCTCTTGTTATGTGTCGATGCACTATTGTTCTAGGTATGGAGGTGTGGTAGAGTGTGGATGGAATATTCCTTGGACAAGGGAAGTATGCAGTAGAGATCCTGAAGAGGTTTGGGATGATGGACTGCAAGGCTATGGCCACACCTATGGCATCGAACCTGAAGCCTTTGAGTGATGCTTCATCAGAGTCAGTTGATGCTACGATGTATCATCAGATGATTTGGTCATTAATGTACCTGACGAACACGAGACCAGATATTTGCTTTGCTATGAACACCTTAAGCTAGTACTTGATAGATTCGAGGAGTGTTCACTTGACAGCTGCAAAGCATATTCTGAGGTACCTGAAGGGTACAATTGATTATGGGCTCAAGTACGATGCGAATCAGAAGATTAACCTAGAGGGTTATGTTGATTCAGATTGGGCAGGCAGTGCCATCGACAGGAAGAGTACTTCGGGGTGTTGCTTCAGTATGGGATCAGGTGTGATCTCTTGGTTTAGCAGGAAGCAATCCTGTGCGGCACTGAGTACAGCTGAAGCAGAGTATGTCGCAGCTTGTTCAGCTAGTTGTGAGGCAATATGGCTGCGGA